>JBCNJP010000008.1:5632406-5648564 GCA_039602395.1 Deinandra increscens subsp. villosa | reverse complement strand
GAATTTTTGACCAAAACAAGTATATATCTATTCTTTGGTATATTTGATTATAAACTTAAAATTGATACTTGAAATTAATAATAGATAGTTGATACATGAATTAAACTTGAAATTTAGTACTAGATAGTTAATACATGATTGAAATTGATACCCGACCGGACCCGAACTGAACCAAAAAAATTATGGTCGATATATATATATATATATATATATATATATATATATATATATATATATATATATATATAAAGATCTCTGGAAAAAACGGCCCCCCATAAATAAAATCATGGGTCCGCCACTGGATAGGATGTGCCTATATTTAGTTATTTATATTATTAACTAGTTTTTTATCCCCGTGTGTTACACAGGTTAATTCAAAATTTTGTGGTGATGTCAAGTTTCTTTTTTTATTAATTAAATTATGACCAAACTTTTTGTTTATTATATAGTATAGAGTATTGATAGATATAGATAGATGTAACTTAATAAACTATATTATATATTGAATTAAGTAATTAAATAGTTGGTTATTAAATAATTTAGAAGACAATAAATAAATAGTGGATATATATATCCAAAATTAGAAGATCCGCTTGTGAATGTTTATTGGCGGGAAAAATTGTTGAGGATGAATGTGGTGGTGCCACATGACAAATTGTGGCGCCAAAAAACTTTTCTTTTATTATATATATATATATATATATATATATATATATATATATATATATATGTATATAGGGTTAGTGATCCTGCGAAAACACATATTTTTGTGAAAACTGCGAAAACACATATTAAAACTCACGTAACTTTTTCATACGTTAACGATTTTTCATAAAATTTGCGCCAAAAGTCTTAGAATTATGTTATCTTTAAATCTGGAGCAAAATATTAAAAAAAAGTTGAACATTTTTTTTTCCCGTGTGATGCACATGTGCATCATATAATTAAAAAAAATTATAAAATGCTATTTTTTTTCTTTAAATCTAAAGATAACACAACTATAAGATTTGAGGGGTGCAATTTCTTTTTAAACTATTAATGTATATCACATGTATGAGCATTTTTTTGGTATGATGCACATGTGCATCATTCAATAAAAATACAAAAAAATGATGAAAATATATGACATATGGTGCGACTAAGAAATAAAAAATATTAACTCATACTAAAAGTATTATATATATATATATATATATATATCTATATATATATATATATATATATACTAACAATAAGGCAAAGTAAAAAAGAACATAAAAATATTAATATGAAGGTTTATTCGGGAGAAATTTACCTCCCTCCACAAAGTAAATAATCCAATTCGCTTCGAGAAAATATTTGTAGAGCTGAAATGTTAAGAACCTGACAATTATTTCAAATTTATAAACAGGATATGACCAACAAGTTCTTCTAGCAATGTCAAGTAATAAATGAAAATAAACACAAAACGATTATCAAATTTATACACATGGCAAATCTGATTAGTTACAACAGTATGAATAATTGGTGTTAAAATCTCCACGAGGCAAATGGGTTCAATAAAAAGTCAAAGGGGTTTGGTAAGACTTCAAAACGAGTTTGGATCATCTGTCTAAACGGGTCAGTTTGGACGGCCATGCAAACACCTTGTTATCTATTTTTTGGTTTTGTAAGTAGTGTGCTAAACTGATACGCAGGCCTGTTTTTTGGCATGATTGGGAGCAAAAACCATGGTGATGAGAGCCTTATAAATGAAGAGTTAGCCTTATAAATGAAGAGTTTCAAACACCTCTAAAAAAATTAACGTTGGATTTGGATGGAATTAAAACAAATTCCAATTCCTTTTTTTACCAGCCATTCAGCCAAACATACCAAGGAATGGAATTCACATTCCAATTCCTTCAGAAATCCTTCCAATTCGGTGAACCAAACGCCCAGTTTCAAATAGATTTGATTACATAATATAATCTTTAATTAAAATATCAAGAAGGAACTTAAGTTACCCTTTGATGTTGGTACGCTAGTGTTCAAAACCGGATATCCGAAAATTCGGATATCCGAATTTCGGATATCCGAAATTTCGGATAGTTGATTTTCACTATCCGAATTCGTATCCGAAATTTCGGATATCCGAAATTTCGGATACGGATTCGGATAGTGAACTGGATATCCGAATTTTTAAAACAAAACAAAAAAGTAAAAAAAAATATACATTCAATCTCTAAAATTATTAGTGATAAACATCCAAATGAGCAAATAGTCTAATACAAGTACATTAAATAGTCAAACACCAACAAAAAATTAAAAATGTCTCGATGTTGAAGCTCGAATCCGTGTGCAACAAGCTCGATGACGAACTATAAATCGGCGGTGTAAGGCAATGAGCCAGTGAGGGTCGAGATTTGGAGGACGACGGGATCCAAAGAGGCAAAGAGAGTGAACATCAGAGTTTAGAAGTTTATATTTAGAGATTCTTGCGTTAAAGTATGTTAAACTAAATAATATATATAATTTAATATTTTAAAAATATATATTTCGGATATTTTTCGGATATCCGAATATCTGAAAATGTTCAAAATCAATATCTGAATCCGAATCCGGAATTTCGGATATCCGAATTTTCGGATATTTTTTCTTCGGATATTTCGGATATTTTAGATTCGGATTCGGATATTTTTGAACACCCGTACGCCCATATGTTATCTTCAAGAAGGAACTAGCTTGTCCATTTTATAAATATAATCCACCAGCCTTAAATAGTATGCTTCATCATAGCTTCTTGCATTATAAATAAAATCATGAAGTTAAGAAGATATTTTAAATATACCCATATAAAAACCTATGGTTACTCATATAAGAAATACGTTCTACAACATATGGATTAGCCAGGTGATACTTATAGAAAGAAACATAAGTGTTTAGTAGATAAGAAATTCATGATGGTAAGTTCAAGGTAAAACCTTTAGTTTTCTGTTAAAGCTTCAGTCCTCTGATGCAAGTTGATGTTGCATCCATCTCTACCAGTTTTGACTCTTTTTCTGCAACAAGTTTTTAAGAGAAGAGGATGATGCCATGCGACTTTAAAACTTAAAATGAACCTGGACAGATTCACAAATATATAGACTATTGTCTTTCTACTAACAGCCACTAAATACCAACTTTTTTGTATTTCTCGTCATTCAAAATATAGCTCAAAATATTTTTTATCAAGTCATTGTAATAAGAGAAAAATACCAAGGCTAAAAAATGATAAAGGAAATTCCAATGATTGTGCATCTACAAAAGAATCTGTACGAAGCATATCCATAATCTGCACAAGGTTATGGATGCATGAGCCAGCTGATATCTTTTCACAGTTTCAAACAGAGGAACCAATCGCAATCTAATTAAGTGAACCATAATCCGACTGTGAGAATTTTAGTGCATAAACCATGTGACATGTGATGTATCACGGTTAGTCTCGTTAGTTTTTTAGATTAGTGTGTTGAATTTTGTCTCTTAGATTATCACCGCAACGAACATGCAACGAACAAGTAACGAACCACAGGTTCCTTGGTTGTCCAGTTCGTTGGCAGTGATCTTAGTTTATATAGTTTGATGTGTTCACTAACACATAGTTTTGCGACTGGTATTGTGAGTGGAAGTCTGAGAGAGTGCTTAACTGCTCCAGAGAGTCTGTAATTGTGTTTTTTTAGTATCAATGCAATTAACTCTTTATTTATCTTGTGTGTTCTTGTATTCATTGTCTTGATATTGGTACCATAGCCTGTAGATGATCCCCAATGTGTTTTATAGTTGGTATCAGAGCATCCAAGCCTGATCTACTGGTTTCTTGGTATCAAATTGGTCAAAATTGAACTTTCACAAGTGATTTCCTCTTAGTTTTTTTTCTGGTTGTTGAGTGTTCTGAGTTCCAAACCATTCCAGATGTCTTGATTTTCTTAAGTTTCACATTCCTGAGTTTCTGTTCATTCAAAATTGTCCATTTCCAGAAAAATTTGAGTGAAAGTGTTCTAGCTCGTTGACCTTAAGTCCAACGAACATCGAGTTCGTTAATCATTTTTCAGTTCATTGAGTGCTTTTTGGTTCGTTCGCTGTTAGGTTCGTTGAATAGGTTCGTTCGTTGAGAATTCATACAATGTCTAGGTTCGTTTGTTGATAGGTTCGTTCGTTAACCTTTCATTCGTTCCTGGTTCGTTGAATTCTTGTTCGTTCGTTGAGTTCGTGGTTCTTTCACTTGGTTTTTTGAATTCTTGTTCGTTCGTTGATCATTTAAATTCGTTGGGAAAGGATAACTTGAGAGTTGTAAGCGTTTGTTGCAATTCAAAGCTCCGTTCATATTATGCTCAGTTATGATAATGAAATTGGTACAAATCAAAAGGTACCAAAGTTGTTGAAACTTGAAGACGATCATAATTGGAGAAAGAGATTTGAGGCTTACGTGGGTGCGACAGATGTTGATTTGTGGATTGCAATTAATGAAGGGTTCATATACCCATCCGTGATTGCCTAAAATGCAAAGAAATCTTGGTGGTGATGAAAATGGAGAACTATAAGAGGGAACAAAAGGAATATGGAGTTCTTACGATGACATTACCAAAAGAGTTACTTCACAGACTCAAGACGTGTAAGAACTCAAAAGAATTATGGGAATCTCTAAAGCTGAGATGTGAGGGAAACGAGCAGTATAAAAAGAGTAAAAAGAAGGCTCTGAAGAAAGAATTTGACAATTTCAAACACTTTCCTAATGAGGATATAACTACTTTAGTATCAAGATTTGCTCATCTAATGAGTGAAGTGGAAGTGGTGAACATTAAGAAAGGAGAAGACGAGTTGAAGGAGAAGATATTAGAAGCATTATCGACCAAATGGGAGAGTTATGTTATATTACTTACCCATGAAAAGAAATATTTAAGTTGTTCATTTCATGAGTTGACTGGGAAACTACAAACTCGAGAGTTAGAGATGTCAACTTTTAATAAAATGCCCACGCAAGTGCAGAACCCCATTACGTCAAAAACGACCTTTAGCCACTGTTTTTTCCGAAAACACGTAGCCACTGTTTTTAAAAAAAACGTGCTAAAGGTAAGAAACACTAGTTTTAGTCACACGTATTTTGTACCCGTGGCCATATATAGCTTTTGGACCCTTTTAGCCACCTATTTTTTTTTGTCTATGTGATAACAACTGAAATCGTGTGAACGTCGAATCGTCTACTCGGTCGTAATGAAATCAATGTAAAATGTGAATGTAAAGGACCTATATTAACCATAGAGAGATTACACAGTAATACACACACAGTAGAATGGACAAGTAGTGTAAACTCTATACAAGACAAGCTATTTATAGATGCAAAACCATGATCATCCAAACTGCCAGTTCGGACAAGTTCGTGTGAGTCTGAACTGGCAGTTTGCATTCAGTTCGGATCAACACAACTTTATAACTCTTTGTCTTGTATTTGATACTTCACATGACGACCTAGAATTATGCATCAACAACAACAATCATGTGCAGAGGCTTTTGCCACTGTTTTACAAAAAAATATGGCATTTATTTGTTACCCTTAAAAAAGAGTGGCGAAATGCACCAAACAGCCACGAATTTTATTCATGTGACCAAAAACTAATAAATATGATACCTTCGGCCACACTTATATAATGTTGTGTGACAGAAGAGTAGATTTTAGTACTTAGTAAATATTTAAAAAACAAATCTATTTAGTATATAGTATGTGTGGCTAAATGTAAGGAACAACCAGTGTTCTTATTTTTAGGTTGTGTGACTAAATAGTAGAGTGTAATAGAAGTTAATTATAAGAAAGAAAATATTTATGATGACGGTTTGTACAATTAAAAGTGCGTGGCTAAAGCTAATAAATTGATACAGTAAAAATTACGTGGCTAATAGACACGGTTATCATCGCCTGACGTTTCAACTCTTTCCGCCCATTTCTCGTCCTATATTTCCGTACTGTATTTCCGTCGCCCTATTTCCGTCACTCTATTTCCGTCACCCTATTCCGTCTCCTGATCAAGAATCTTCACTCTATACCATGTCGTAATTAAAAAAATTCCACAATGGTTGTTGCTGCTCAACAATGGAGAATTAGGGCCGCTAATGACCCAACACCCGACTACGGCCGGCTTCCCCGTAAGTCTTTGTTCGACTCTACTGTATTTGTTTATTTTTGTAAAAAAAATTGGTTTTTAGGGTTTTTTCAGTTATTGATCACTTCTGTATTTGTGTTTTTTACAGGTGGTCGGAGGTTCACATTGAAAATCCATTACAATGGAAGCACATACTTAAGCCATGCTTATGCTCAGCCAAATTCTTACACTTACTTGGGGATAAACGAGTCGTTGGTGGGTTGGTAATGATGTTTTTAGAAACTTACCTTAAGGTAAGCATACTTGATTTTATGCAAACTCTTTCTATTGAAAGTGTATTTTCTAACTCTTTTGAACAAACGTGCCTTGCGAATAATAGACCATTTGAGGAGTCGAAAGCTCATCAGTCAGACTTGTGACACCCGAATGGGGGACGATGCATGATCCTAACGGTGACTCGCACCCAATGCAAAGTAATACGTTTGTGAGTTTTATGTCTATGTAAACAAACACGGCTTTCACGCTAACTACGGCCTGAAGGTATTGGTTTGGATAAGGGTTAGTAATACTTTGTCACTTCATGGAATTCGGTGAGATACATGTTTGTGAACTTGGTTATGGTTATGACTTCTCATGTTTGCGCGAAAGCGGTGCATGGAGGAAACAGACCATAATCCCTTATAAAGATGCTTTTGATAAATAAAACAATCCGATGCGTGGGTTGTTCCCTTGCTGGTTCATGACAACGTATTCGAGTGTAACGGCGCCGACGACCCATCGGGCCCTACAACTATTACTTGTATACTTACTACATTTATTCCTAATTAGAACGGTCATCTCGAGTTCCTTATGGGAAACAAGAGGAACGTGAGAAAGGATACTAGGCTGAAAAGCGGTCCTCCTCACCTAATTAGGAATAATCTTAAGGAAGGGGGTATCTAACATCTTATCAATATCACCATTGGCCAGTCCCCCAAGTAATACTATCTTCGACTGAATATGCTACAATCCCATTTAATCTTTACTTTTATAGCTATATTAATATACTAACCAACCTATTCCTCCAAAGTATAAAATGTATCTTGGTTAGGTTATCTCTGAAGAATTTTATTTAAAAAGACTCCCTTTCGTTGTATCCATGGACGACCTCGGAATCTTACCCATACTATACTGCTCCACGATGGGTGCACTTGCCCGTGAATGTGGTGAAATAGTATTTTTTTAAGATTACGTGTTTATAAATTTAAAAGCTTATGTACAAAAGGTGTCATCTATATTGCTATATTTTTATATACACCACACACACACCAAGCTTTTTGGCGCCGTTGCCGGGGATACAAACGAGGATTTTTTGAAAACAAGTCCAAGTTGACGGCCTAACCACTATTTATCTTCTATTTTCTTTTTCTTACTCTTTTTATAATATAATATACACATCCTTTTCTTTTTCTTTATAGAATGTACATCAACTTAGGGAATGTATTAATCACACACAACTTATGTTGATTTTCCTTTCCCTATAAATTTGAATTTGTTTATTTCTGAGTTTCTACTGTTTTGCTTTCAGGACGTGCATGAGCTCTACGCCACCTGGCGAAATTCAACCACCACTTCCTGAACCAGAACGTTTTCTCTGACAAAGGCTTCAAAATAGATTTAGAACTGTAGCACAAACCATCCAACAACCACATACCACCTTAACCACCCAAAATCCACTCATGGCTGACCAATGAACCATCATGGATTTCCTCAGGCCTAATGCTTTGCATTTGGGCACTGCCATTACCCCTCCCGCCAACGATGCATACACATTCGGAATTCAACCTCAATTGGTGTAGACGATCCAAAACACTGCAACATTGAGTGGCCTCGCTGACGAAGACCCCCATCTTCATATTAAATATTTCATTGAAACTTGTAGTACCTTAAAGCCCAACGGAGCCTCCGCTAACACCGTGAAGCTCCGTATGTTTCCCTTTTCCCTCAAAAACCGTGCTAAGGCATGGCTGAATGCTCTACCAAATGGTTCTATAACAACTTGGGATGATCTTATTTAGAAATTCCTCTACAAATACTTCCCACCTGCCAAAACAGCCAAACTCATTACCGAAATGAACGCCTACACTCAAGAAGACGATGAGTCGCTATATGACATGTGGGAGCGTTTCAAGGAACTTTTGAGGAAATGCCCTCACCATGGATTAGAGATCTGGCAACAAATTTCCATATTCTATAATGGTTTGCTCCCGCAAACACGCCAGGTTCTCGACTCCAATTCTGGAGGCAACATTGGGAATCGAAGCCCTGAAGAAGTCTTCGACAAAATAGAGGAGATCGCCCAAACCAGTTTTCAGTGGCACAGCTCACACAGCTCTAAGGCAAAGGCACCTGGCCTAATCGAAGTCGATGATTCTACTGCACTTCAAGCTCAGATTGAGGCACTAACCTCGAAAATTTAGAAGCTCGAGACTAGTAAGTTAGCCACCGCCGTCTTAGCTTGTAGCGGATGTGAAGGCCCCCATGAAGACTAGGCATGCATGACGAAACCTGAAGGAAATCCAGTGGAGGTAAACTTTGTCAATGGTCAACAAAGAGGTGCCTATATTAACACTTATAACCCTGAATGGAGAAACCACCCCCGCTTCGGGTGGAGAAACAACGAAAGTAACTAAGGAGGTCAGCAGCAGCCGAAAGGTCCTTCTCAAGAAGGAGGTTTATCAGGATTAACCCGTCTTGAAGAGTCGATCAGTCGGATGTTCATCGAGTCCAATAAGAAGATGGACAAACGATTCAGCCAACATGAATCAGTGCTACACAACCAACAGACGTCCAACAAGCATCTCGAAAAGCAAGTCACCAACTTGCCAGAGCACTAAGCAAGAGACCACCTGGTAGTCTCCCTAGCAACACTGAACCCAACCCCAAAGCCCAATGTAACGTTATCACCCTGTGAAGCCTAAGGGTTAGTCCAGAGGATTTCGCTCCACAACCAGTCGCACCCACCACCCAACCTCAAGAAATACAATTCCTACTATCCCAGTTGTTGCCGAAGAAGCTTCAAAAAGCCCGAAAGTTCCCTAGCCTAGCAGACTTGTCAAGGAAAAGTATGATGTACAGTTCGGTAAGTTCATGAACCTTCTGAAGCAGCTGCACATCAACCTACCTTTCAGTGAAGTCCTATCCCAGATGCCAAAATACACCAAATTCATGAAGGATTTTCTCTCCAACAAGAAGAAAATCTCTGAACTCAACTTGGTTAGCTTGAGCGAGGAATGCTCTGCCATTCTCTCGAGTAGGCTACCCAAAAAGAAACTGGATCCAGGTAGCTTCACCTTTCCATGTTCCATCGGAGGAATCTCTGTCCAAAAGGCACTTGCAGACCTTGGAGCTAGCACTTAATCTTATGCCAGCCTTTATGCATAAAAGACCGAACCTCGGAACTCCTATACCTACCCGAATGAGCATCCAGCTTGCTGATCGCTCAATGAAAATTCCTTTAGGAATCACTGAAAACCTCCTAGTCGAAGTAGGAGAATTCCTCCATCCCACTGACTTCGTAATTCTGGACATGGAAGAAGATACAGAAGTACCCCTAATATTAGGAAGACCTTTCCTCGCAACCTCCCAAGCAATAGTGGATATGAGCAGCGAGACACTAAAGATTAAGTTTGGCTACAAGGAAATGAACTTTGACGTCGGTAAGAAGACAGATGGGCACACACAGGTGGTGGACTGCATCGAATCAGGCCTAGAGTTTGCATACCAACGCATGGAGGGAGCCTCACCTCCACCTCTCGTATTCTAGAGCCAGCACTGCGGGTCCAGCCAGCGGACCCATAAATAAACTTGGCACGTTTTCATGACGGCTTATCATGAACTTCTAAGATGAAGGAATAACTGAATCGGCTGCTCATCAAAGTCACATCTAAAGGACAGTAACTTGTCTAACCTTTTCAATTATACTTTCAATCTTAGAAAAAATATTATATTAGAAAAATGTTTTACTTTTAGTAGCTTTTACTATTAAATCCGGATACCACGGTTCGCTCGATGTAATGCCGTGACATCAGACCTGCATGAGTCAACATACTCCTGCACGGAACACGGGTAGATTTACCAGGTATCTAGTAGAATTTTATGCTTTCATTTCAGTATGTAGGAACGACTACCACCGCAATAAAGAGGATGCAGAACCATATATAGTGCAGAACCCATACAGACGACTACTCATATAGCAGAGCCTGTCAGAGCCAGAAAAGTCCTCTCTTTGTGACCATTTCTATCCTCAAACTTGTTTAAGTTTCATAATGCCATCTTTTTGAAGCTTTTGCACAATGAGGGCAATGTGCGATTTAAGTGTGTGTGTGTGTGTGTGTGTGTGTGTGTGTGTGTTTGGGGGTGGGGGGATTAGGAATTTGGTCAGTTTGCTGAAAACTTAGATTTTTCATGTCCAACATAGCCTTACATAAAACTCTGTGGTCCAACAAAGCCAAAGAAAAACATTTTCAAATAAATAAGTCTAAGAATCTGTCAGTCTTTGTGAAAAGAACGATGTTCTCCAAAAGGAAAAGACCAAAATCTATTTTCCTTATTCGAGCATACATTGAGATATTTTTTGGTACAGTAGACCAAACACAAAGTTAATTTTTATTCAGCCAGTACTTAAACCCTTTTTCCCACATTTTTGATAAGAACTTGAGCCTAACCGCATGTACATAACTAACATGCTCTTTTCTTGTCAAAATGAGAGAAAGCAGGTAAATCAACAAGCCAGCGCTTGTTGTTGTGAGTATACATTCCATAATGGACAAAGTCGGGAACACATTTTCACAAGATTGAGGCACCTAGGATTAACCCATTTCTTTCCTCTACCTATATTCCTTACCTACCCATAAACACTACTATAAGAACGGGTTTTCTTGACGCTTTTTGCGCGTCAAGAAAGGGCCCAGATGACGCACAAATGCGCGTCAAGGAAGGCAGGGTCAAGAAGCTTCTTGACGCGCAAACGATGACACGCATTTTATGACACACAAAGCGTGTCATAAAATGTGTGTCAAGAAACCTCTGTCATAAAATCTACTTATGACACGTATTTTTGCGTGTCAAGAATTTTAATTTTTAATAAAAAAATATTCTAAAATCACTAGTTTCTAAATTAAATAACAATTAACCTGATAATACAAAATAAAATGCACGTATACCAATTAAAACAATGCGTTTCATATACATACAACTACTAGTTAAGAATCCCAAAATTAATCATAAAAGTTTACAAATATACAACACTACTCCG
The DNA here is from genome assembly GCA_039602395.1 of Deinandra increscens subsp. villosa. Classification (NCBI taxonomy): domain Eukaryota; kingdom Viridiplantae; phylum Streptophyta; class Magnoliopsida; order Asterales; family Asteraceae; genus Deinandra; species Deinandra increscens. Next base: position 5,637,179 of record JBCNJP010000008.1, on the reverse strand, counting down.
GATTCCGGAAAATAAAGTTTGCCACATAAGTTACCGGGTACTTAAGCTTTGCTTACTCCTAACCTCTAAATAAAGTGATGCACCAACCAACTATATGAAAATCAAATGCCAACCTGTTGACATATAAAATCATGTTATACTTTATATAAAACGAGTTGGCGACCCGCCCGCACGTTGTGGCCAGTGGCGGAGCCAGGAATTACTTCATATGGTGTCGGTTTCTTGTGTTTGAATTTCTAACGAGATAACGGTGAAATATTTGGGTTGGTTCAGGTCGGGTAGGTCGGGTCGGTAATATAATAAAACAAGATTCATTAGCAAAAAAATTCATTGTGGGAGACTTTCTTTTGAAATAGTTTTCGAGATTCATCCCTAAAATTCAAACGGTTTTAACAAATTTAATTACTTATTCAAATTATTCAAAATCAAAGAAGTCATTCACAAATCAAAGTAACAATTGTAAAGTATAAACTATTAAGAATTAATTTCATGTTCTACAAAAATACTAATCTTAAATTGGCTTGAAAAATTCAAAATTTTGAGTTTAAGTTGACTTGTTGTTTTATTCAATTGTTCAATAATTCCACCATTCAAGAATAAATTTCAGGTTAAGGTTTGGTTTCACAAATCACATTCAAACAAATGAAATAATTTAGTCAATACGGGTATGTCAACAAAATAATCAAATAGATAACAAGAATCGTAGAAATCAAACCTTAACCTCTTTTGTATTTTGATTTCTTTGGAGAAAATTTGAATGGAGAGAGCCGATTTTGAGAATGAGAAGTTGTGCATGTGATCGATCATGTTAAGGTCAATGTTAAGCCAAAAAAATTGTTCGATTGGGAGTTCTGAGCTAACCTTTGCTCCGCTAGAAAGAAAGAATCTTATAGGAGGGGCGGATAGATTAGATTTGCTTACCATCGGGTAGAGATAGACTAAAAAACAAGACAGAGAAAGTCGAATTAGGGCTGGCTGGGATGGGGTCGCATATATGATATATCGTTTGTGAGTTAAAAAAAATGCTATTTAAGTGTATCGAAGTGGAGACCTTCCAAAAAATAGCCATCATATTCCTAGACACGTAAACAAATGAGGTAATCCACTCGTCCAACTGAATATTAGTTACATACTTTTGTATCCATTGTTTAAAATGTATGTGAGTTTGAAAAAAAAATAGAAGCTACCAGTCTCGAACCTGGGACCTTCCAAAACACCCACATGAACTTTTGCACAAGTCCAAGAACCAATCGGCCAACTGAGAATTTGTAATATATTTGGTGTCAAATCTTAAAAACCATTGGTGTCAATGTAAAATCCGTTTAAATACATTCCACTACGATTTCAAAACTCAATGGTGTCGCTTGACCCCGACCCTATACACATAGCTTCGCCCCTGGTTGTGACGGGTCACCATCGTGTTATCGTAAAGTGATAGGTATTGTACATGGACATGTAAATATGTGTCATTACATTTCTTCATCTAGATAAGCTATTACAAAATAGGGATTGTCAGCATTCAAAGGAATAACCATCTACAAATTGGGTTATGCCTTTGGTTAGAGAAACCACGCTTGCTATTATACAAGAGTTGTGTGTTTGCATAAGGCACACTATCTACATATTGGGTTATGCCTTTAGTAACTGTACTTAATATTTGGTAATGTAACTATTTGTGCAAATTTATATTTGGTAATGTAACTCTTTATGCAAATTTGTATAGCTACAGAAATATGTTGTGACTTTTAGTGAGGTAATGTAACTCCATTGATGAATACTAACTCAGCTATCTCTTGCAAAAGGACCACCTGAATTTTGTTTCCACTGTTTTTAAGGACATTGTGATGGAGTTGGATTTGTAGCATGTTTTATGAAATATTCTGTGAACTCAATTTGAACATTTCTTTTTTGTTTTCTACCTGGCATCCATGATATTAGGTCATGTTATTGGCCCGCTTCCCTATATGCAGGGACGGAGCTAGCATATAGGCAGGGGTAGCACCCGCTACCCCTGAACTTTTACTGTGTAGTGGAAAACTTGATACCGTGTAGTAGGAAAAAAATTTATGTATTTCGTTACCCCTGAAACGAAGATGATAGAGAAATCGAGAATGAAACTAAAAAACTTAGATGATTATCTTCGACCTCCATGGATAATGAAAAAACTGCAAGTGAAAATGAAGAGGTGAAAATGAAGAGGTGGAGAAGATGACTTTAAAATTGCTTTGGGAAATAAAGGAAATGACTGAGTTTGTCAGTTCTCAAATTAAAGATTTTAAAATAACCCCTTTAGGTTAAACAAAGTTACAAATTAAACCTTTATGTTTAAATTGAATTTTAAATAATCATAAAGTTAAAATCTGATATTGCTATAAAAACACTAATTATATATAGTTGATTAGAATTATGTCCCAAATGTTTCTTTTTAAAAGTTTGTACATTCAGTAAAGTACAAATGTAATTATGAATTTGTTTTAAAAAACTAATTAAAAATATTAGGTGCAACTTAGTTGCGATAAGGAGTAATATCTTTTTGGTGGGAAATTAGTGTTCAAACTTTAACAATGATGAAAATTGATGAAAAAAATAGCCACTAATAAAATTAAAAAATATTAGGTATTTTCCATAATAAGTTTAATTGAGTAGATCAATAGTGTGCTTTGTTGTTGCATTACACAAGTGATTTATAATTGATTTTTACTCGTGTCTGAGTTTGTTCAAAAGATGCTATCAAATTTATATTTGACTTGTTTACTCATGTTTGAGTTTGTTAAAAAGTTGCTATCAAATTTATTGTATCATTAATCATTAAGTAAATATATATGAACATATTTACAATATCGTTAAGTAAATAAGTGATCGTTAATTTTCTCCGACCCAATTTAAGCATACTTGTTTAAGCCAACCATTTTGAGCCAATTTGATTTGAGTCGATTAATTTTTGTCCCCGTTCACTAAAAAGTTTGAATCCACCACTGACCAAACGTTACCCCTGAAATAAAATTCTAGATCCGCCACTGCCTATATGTCGCCTGATTAAATGCTATACACCATTCCAATGAAATCTGTTGATAGAATGTGACCCATAAACTAATTTATAAACACATTCTATAAATAACACATGAAGATCGTTCAAGCAACAAAACATATATAACTTATTAGGACTAAGGGAGAACGTATATCCAGGAATTTGATGTTTATATTCTATGGACTATTGACTATATGATTTAAATGTGTCGTCAGCTTCCAAAGAATACCACATGCATGTTATTCTTACTCATTTGCAGTTATACGAAAGAAATGTAGTATCAAACTATCACTATCAATCGATTGGTTAGACTATACAAAACAAAGTTACAAAACATTCTTCATTTAAAAGAAAGCTTCCTATCTATGTTTCTGTGTTACAATATTTATGAGATTTATCCACCAATTAAATCAGGCCAAGTCACAAAATCCATAAATGATACTTTCTGTGAGGCTCATCATGGAATTATGATATCAAGTAGGGGTTATATATATATATATATATATATATATATATATATATATATATATATATATATATATATATAGGGTAAGGATCATATAAAAACAACTTGTTATTGTGAAAACATAAAAACAAACTTAAGTGGAGGGTAAATCCGGAAGTATACATTCACTCTAATAATTAGGGAAGGAACTCATAACCCTTATCCCTCCCTGACGTACGTACGCACTGAGACATGGAAATCCTTGACTTTCTTCCTTCTCCTACGTTAATTCTGAGATCTCCAGTCGGATTCATGCATCCTCCAATCGCTAATATCAATCGTATGAATCAATGATACGAACCTATTCTTCCTAATCATCATATTCACGACGACTCTTCCTCCAATCGCCATCAGGTAACGACATTAGGCTGTCTGGTAAGTTTTCGGATTCCAAATGTTCATACCTCTATTTTCATTTTTCTGTTTCATGTGTGTGTAATCTTTGATTTCACACCTGAAATAGCCTTTAGAATACATATGAATCACTACCATAGTGCTTTATTGTCAATAATGCACACAAGGTGTTTGTTGAAATGCCTATGAGAAAAATAAATATCTTGGTTATGTTTTCTTTTATCAATTTTGATGTTTTTGTTGTTGTATTATATGTTTGATCAACAAAACATGGAAACATGGATCCAAAAAACGTTTATACTCATACCAACTACGATGATGCACATGTGTAATAATGTCTGCATACGTCCGATAATACCTCACTTGAACCATAACTTGTTATGACATTATTCTGTGAACAATATGGTACATTTTTTATCTATAATTCTGTAAAATTTTCATACCAACGACGAGGATGCACATGTGTAGTAATGTCCACATACGCCCGATAATACCTCAACCGAACCACAACTTGTTGTGACATTATTCAGTTAACATTATGGTCCATTTTTATACTATTTTTAACGGCCATTTAGCCATTTACCATTACACATTAACGTGTGTAATTTACTATTGCACATGTGCATTGTTAACAGTTTCTATGTTTGTCATCGTATTGCAGGTGACATATTAGAAAATACATACCTTCACAAGTCTATACACATGCTAGTTTTGGAATTTAATGATTAACCCGCCGATTTCCGGAGAAAAAAATGGGAATAGCTTATGGATGGTTATGGTTCGACTGAGCAAGCTTGGTTGAGTGATATGTATGTTAAACGTGAAGATTGGGTTCCTGGATGCTTTATAGTTATCGTGATGTGTTGTTTGATGGCATATCCCCAAA
>JBCNJP010000008.1:5614462-5631906 GCA_039602395.1 Deinandra increscens subsp. villosa | reverse complement strand
GTATTTAAATCACATTGCACATAAAGACAATCAATGATGAACACATAACACATATGGGCGGGTTCGGTGATCAACCAAAGGTCGTGGACGTATTCGGCCTAGTTATGCATTAGTTACTAAGTTAACACTTATAACGTAACTAACGGGTTTGTCTAACGGAAGTTAACTTTGAAATTCTCGGGTGTCACATCATTCCCCTGAAATTGGAATTTTCGTCCCGAAAATTATTCTTGTGTCGTAGCGTTCGCGGCATCAGCTGTCGTCGTTGCTGTCGTCGCTGGGGAAAGAAAGCAAAAAGTTTTAGGGTTGTCACATAAACGAATGTCCCAAACTACACATGGTAGTGTGAAACTACCAGGATCCAGTTGCTTTCGGGGAATCGTGCTTGTTAGAATGGCAGATCATTCTTCCCTAGGTTGACGGAATTGAATTCAACGATTTTACAATTGTTGGTCAGGAATTCTTTCATGAATTTTGTGTACTTCGGCATCTGAGAAAGAACTTCCACAAAAGGCAAGTTAATATTAGGGGTGTTCAAAACCGGATATCCGAAAATTCGGATATCCGAATTTTGGATATCCGAAATTTTGGATAATTGATTTTTACTATCCGAATTCGTATCCGAAATTTCAGATATTCGAAATTCGAATATTCAAAATTCGAATATCCGAAATTTTGGATACGAATTCGATGATGATATCGGATATCTGAAAATTAAAAAAAAATCACCTAAATATATATGACATGAAATAATCACCCCTGGTTACCAGAACATACAATTACAAGTTAGCCATCAAACCCTCATTTTATTACAATGAAAGAAACAATCACATATATATCATCAGGTTACCCGAACATATACATCTAGCTTAATAATTGAGCATCCAAGTGAGCTAACTATGCTGATGAATTTTAAATATTAAACTTCATTTTTTGAACGACATTAAATATTAAATAGAGTGATGAATACTAAATAGCCTTTAAGAAATTACTGTGGACTAAAAATTGAAGTGGTCATCTCGTGAATATTATGAAGAAACCGGAGGTTTTATTTTTATTGAATAATTGTGAAGATTAGTTTTACAAATATCAAGACCAAATATATACAAAAATCCCAATGCACTATTAACAGAAGGTACGTAAATATGGAAAATGTTTAGGAGGTGATTACGGCAATAGATAAGGAAGGTTGAATCAATTCCAATACTCCCCTTCAGGTGGAGCATATAGGTTACGAGTGCCAACTTGTCCATAAGAGAACGTAGTTGTTGAGCTCCTAAACCCTTAGTGAATAAATCAGAAATTTAAAGTCTTGTATCAATACGTATCGGCTGAATGTCTTGTGACTTGACTCTTTCACGAACGAAATAGCAATCCATCTCAACGTGTTTAGTTCGTTCGTGAAATATCGGGTTAAGTTGTTGGTGATATGTCGTGCAGCCTCATTGTCACAGAATAGAGGCGTGGGTTTATTCTGAATGACACCGAGTCCTTGGAGAAGCCAACGCATCCATAGGACTTCGCTGATGGTGGTTTCCATGGCTCTATATCCTGCTTCTGCGGAAGAACGGGAAACAACCGATTGCTTCTTAGTTTTCCAAGAAATTGGGGCACCACCCAAAAGAAGTAGATATCCAGTTCTTGATCGTCTTGTGGTTGGAAAACCAAGCCAGTTAGAGTCAGAGTACGCAACTAAACCAGTTCCACCTTTCCGTGGCAATAGAATTCCGAAGCCTGGAGTGGTTTTCAAATATCGTAGGACCCTAGTGGCGGCATCCAGATGGTTTTGTCGAGGGTCTGCAACGAAATGGCTAAGTACGTTGACGAAGTATGCTATGTTTGGTCGGGTGGCCTGCAAGTATAGAAGCCACCCAATTAAGCGGCGATAACGATTGGCATCGAATTTTGGTTCATATTCACCCATGTCGAGTTTTAAGTTTTGCTCAATTGGAAAGGAACTGGGCCTGCATCCTTCCATTCCACTGTCCTTCAGGATGTCAAGAATGTATTTTCTTTGGCTCAAGACCAAGCCGTCTGGTGTTCGTGCCACTTCGATTCCAAGGAAGTATTTCAAAACACCAAGATCCTTTATGCTGAATTGCTCATCTAAGCGGGTCTTTATTTCTTGAATTTTGCATGAATTATTTCCCGCGAAAATAACGTCATCCACATAAATAAGGATAGCTATGAAAATTTCACTGCTTTTGTAGGTAAAAGCGAGTGATCAGCCTTTGATTGCTCAAAACCAAGGCTAAGAAGAAAGCTTGTGAACTTTTGATACCAGTTGCGTGAGGCTTGCTTAAGTCCATAAAGAGATTTTCGTAGGCGACACACTCTAGTTTCATTTCCTTCGGAGACACCTTGTGGAACTTTCATGTAAACTTCCTCATCCAAATCACCGTGAAGGAAGGCATTATTGACGACGAGTTGGTGAATCAACCAATCTTTCTTGACGGCAACAACTAACAGGGTTCTAACGGTGACAAGTTTTGCCACTGGTGCAAAGGTATCGTGAAAATCCACACCTTCAGTTTGTGTGAACCCTTTAGCTATAAGTCTTTCCTTGTATCTCTCAAATTCTCCATTTGGTTTATACTTTATTTTGTAGACCCACTTTGAATCAATTGCATTTTTCCCTTTAGGTAATGTTTCTAAGGTCCATGTCTCGTTTTTCTCAAGGGCGTGTATCTCCCTCTTCATGGCCACTACCCATCTCAGATCCTGCATGGCTTGTTTAAAGCATTTGGCTCATCGTTTGAAGTTATGGCCGCTAAAAAAAAGTATGTGAATCCGAAAATTTATCGTAAGAAATATAATTAGTAATAGAGTGTACCGTTGAGGCTTCTTGATTGAGCGCGTGTTGTGCATGGTCTACATATGGGGAAGCTCCACAATAAATTCATTTAAATGTTTGGGTTTAGCTTTGCTTCTTGTTGGTCTAACTCCTATTGGTTCGATGTTGTGATAATCTGTGTCATTAACTTCTTGTTGAGCTAAGTCCCCATACTGATCCATTGGATTTTGTGGTATGACATCATCAGTGGAGACCTCTTCTGTTTGTTGAAGGTCCAATTCGTTGGATTCATTTGTACCAACTTTACATTAGGCTTATGGGCAGGCCCATCAGGAATGTCAAGGGCATCGTAGAGGCCAATCGTGTTGGGCTCCTCTCTTGCATGTTCTACCGAGGCAAATGGAAACTCGTCTTCATGAAATTTGGCATCCCTTGATATAATAACTTTTCCATTTTCCATATCAAAGAATTTTTAGCCCTTTGTTTCTTGTGGGTATCCCAAGAACACACCGGGCCTCCCCCTCATCTCGAACTTATCGCCTCTTGTTTCATTGCTTCTATAATATGCTAAGCAACCAAAAACCCTCATGTGGTCATAATCGGGTCTTTGATTAAATAACATTTCATAAGGATGTAGGTGGCGGTTAATATGCATTCCCCCTAAAACCTTTTGGGTAAGTTGGCTTCAAACCTCAAGGCTCGAGCAGTCTCAAGAAGATGTCGGTGCTTATGTTCCACCACTCCCTTTTGTTGGGGGTGTATGAGGGCATGTTGTCTCCAATAAAATTCCCTTTTTATTATAAAAGTCGGTCATGAAGGTAGATGTGAATTCATCTCCATTGTGACACCTTATTCTTTTTATGTGTTTTCCAAATTGGTTCTTTACCATTTTATGAAAATCAACTAAGTGTTTGCTTGCATCACTTTTATGTTTGATAAGAAATACCCATACCAATCTACTAAAATCATCAACGATGGTTAAAAAATAATTGGCCCCCGAAAATGAAGGTATCCGATACTTTCCCCCAAACGTCGCAATGTATCAATTCAAAACATTCTTTAGTCTTAATATGGCTAACCGGAAAGGACAACCTGGTATGTTTAGCTTTTGCACAAGAATCACAAACTTTGTCTTTTAGATTAAAAGAAATACTTTTAAGAAATTTGACTTTGTTAAGCTTTCCTTCTGATGCTTAACCAAGTCTTTTATGCCATCTTCCAATAGTAGTTTTCATAGCCTTCCTCTCATTCCCAAAAATCCCCATCCGGTAAAGACCTCTTTTGCACTAACCCACACCAATCAAGTCCCTTGAGCATAGTCCCTGAACAATACAAAAATTAGGAAAAAAAGTCACAGCACATTGCAAATCTTTAGTCAAATGAATAACAGATAAAAGGTTGCAATTAAATCTAGGAATGTGCAAAACATCATCAATTTTGGTACCTCTGGAAGCATATAATCGCCCCTACCCTCGATCGGTATGGCGTCACCATTGGGTATGATTACGGGTTTTTCGTGAGCCATCTTCCTTTTATTAACAAGAATATCAGATCCGATGGGTTGTGTATTCGGTAGCTCCGTAATCAACAATCCAATTTTCATCATCATTTAACATACCTGCCATGTTGGCGACCCTTTCAATTTCATCCTTGTCGACTTTTGTTAAATCTCCAAAGTGCTTTAGAAATTTCTTGTATTGCTCATATGTGAGACTTGTGATAGGACTAGTTTCCATTCCAACATGAGCAACCTTTGGCCTCCCTTTATCTCATCTTCCTTTTCCTGGCCACCACTCTGGTTAACGAATTCTTTTGAAACATCTGTCCCGATTCTGTCCGTCTCTGTCGCAAAAGGTGCAGTGTTCGACTTTGTCATCTCGTTTTGGAGTTTTTTGAAAGGCCTTGTTACGTTCCTGATTAAATGATGTATCGTAAGCCTTGAAAGCCGCGGCCTCGGTAGCGGGCCTTTTGTCGGCAGTGATGGTGCGTTGTCGTTCATCCTCGGCAACTCAGATGGTAGGCTGTTCCTAAAACGGGTGTGGGTGTCGTCGCGAGGATTTGTGTTTTGATCACCAAGAATTCCCCGTCGAGCCCCATGAGAAATTCATACAACTTTTCTTTTTCTTGATGTTCATTGAGTCGTTTTCCAATTTCACATGTGCACCTATTGCAAGTGCATTGAAGGGTCGGGAAAACTGATTCGGATTTCGTCCCATAATACTCGCTTATCTGCGTATAGTAAGCCGACACACTGGTTCCATCTTGATGAGTGGTGGCTATCTGGTTCTTTAACTCATACGTCCTAGGCGCACTCTCCTTCCCAAACCTCTACTTTCATATCTGACCAAATCTCGGATGCACTGTTCAGCGTATTTAACGCTGCTTCTTATCTCCTTTTCCATGGATGCAGTGAGCCACCACTTAATCATAGCATCACATCGCACTACGTCAAAAAGTGGCTTTGGCCACGGTTTTTTTTAACGCATAGCCACTGTTTTGTAAAAAACGTGGCCAAAGGTAAGAAATACTAGTTTTAGCCACACATATTTTGTACCCGTGGCCAAATATATAGCCTTTGGACCCTTTTAGCCACGTATTTTTTTGTTTATGTGACAACAACAATCAGGTGCAGTGGCTTTAGCCACTGTTTTACAAAAACATGTGGCACTTATTTGTCACGCTTAAAAAAGAGTGGCGAAATGCACCAAACGGCCACGGAATTTTTATGATTTTTAATTCGTGTGACCAAAAAGGAATGTATGGCCACGTTTAAATAATGTTGTGTGACGGAAGAGTAGATTTTATTACTTAGTAAATTAAAAAAAACAAAACTATTAAGTATATATTATGCGTGGCTAAATGTGAGCAATGGCCACGCTTTTTACTTAGTTATGTGGCTAAAAGCTAGTACATATGGCCACTGTTATTAGGTTGTGTGACTAAATAGTAGGTTGTGAGTGACAAAAATCTATTACCTATGGCCACATATATTAACCGTGCCTAAATAGTAGCCAATTTTAATTAGTTAATTATCTGTGGCGACGGCGGATATATATCATTACTAGAGGTCAAATCTTTATCTACCACCTCGAGTTTCGGATATAAATCATATAATTAATTAATTAATTGTCGATCATCACCATATACGCCGTTAGCTCTCTCAGCTCTCTGTTTTTTGGTTTATCACCACTCTCTGAAAATGTGGCATTTGCGTCCTCTGAATGTGGAAGATAGCCCCGAATACGGTAAGTAATCATCTAAATGACTGAAATTCAAATGCTTTAATGTGGAATTCGCGTCTCTGATTTGGTTATTTTTCTTGAACAGGGGAAGAAGATTTTAGTCTGTTTACTTTGGTGATCTATCACCTAGGGTATTTTGCGAGCCTCAATGGTCGGATACAATACATCGATGGGAGGGTTCGCTACTTCGACGAGGTGGACATTAACTCCTTCTCGTTCGATGACCTAGGTCAAATGGTGTCTGACCTAGGTTATGACTTGAACGATTTCGACCCCTACCTGAGGATCCCAGGGTTGTCTCTGGATTTTGGACTGGTTCCATTCACCGATGATCCGAGGGATGTTAGGGCCTTGGCCCTGCACGTCATGGACGAGGAGGTCATATCCATCTACCTCGATGGAGATGTGGAGGTGTCTTCCTCCTCCTCCTCCTCCCCCTGAAGGTAGCTACCCATGGACATGCCGATATGACGATTCAGACAATTTCTCTAGTGGGAGCATGTTTTAAGTTTATGTTGTTTTTTTATTATATATATTTGTAATTAATTAACTGATATCACATCTTTTGGATTATATATGTAATTAATTGTTGATGTGTTATGCATCCGATGTGTCTTTTGACTCGATCTTCTTCCTGAAGCAGAATTCTAGTTCATCCGGTTGTCTTCTACATATATTAGGTTGTGTGACTAAATATTAGTGTATAAGGAATTGTATTCAACCACAATGATTTTAATTCACTAGATAATGGGTTTAAATACATGGGAATATCCTATAGACTACGAACAGAAATAACAACTTTGGTTATTTATAGTATATATAGTTCATCCTGAAGAACTCTAGTTTATCCGGTTCATCCTGAAGAACTCTAGTTCATCCTGTTCTATTACTGAATAATTACTCTTGATCCTGAAGAACTCTAGTTCATCCGGTTCTATTCTTCTTCTTCTCTAATGAATAACTAAAATTGATCCTGTTTAATTATAAATCATCTCAGTCCGCCAAGGCAGTGAAACAGTTGTCTAAAAATGTCATCCGGTTCTGTTCATCTGCTCTCATTCCAGATGAACTCTTCTTCCTGAGGAATTCTAGTTCATACGGTTTTGTTCTTGTTAGTTCATACGGTTTTGTTCTTGTTCCAATTTACTGAAGAATTAAAATCTATCCAGTTTATAAATCCTGTCATCCACTATTAGACAATCAAAAAATTATAAATTGTAGCAAACAAGGCTTGAACCTGGGTCAGTCAAAAAACAAGGCTTGAACCTGGGTCAGTCAAAAGAAAGGAACACACTACAAGATTAAGAAGAACCATTGAGACAGAAGTGTTAATTGGTTATATTTTAACCAGAACTTATTTAATTACTCCCATCACATAAGAAATAATTGATAAACAAAATTTGCGTTGCTAAAGGTAATAAATAGACACGGTAAAAACAGGATTTGCGTGGTAAAGGTAAAAAATATACACGGTTATCTTGGCCTGACCTTTCCACTTCTTCCCACCATAGCTGGTAGCGTGTCCTGACTGCCTTTAAATTTCCACTTTTTCGCCACCAAAATCTTCTGTACGAACGTATTTCCTGATCATCAAGAAAAAAACTTCGATCGATCAATGGCTGCCTTTGGTAAACAATGGAGGATTAGGGGTGTTAATGAACCAGCGCCCTACTACGGCAAGACTCCCCGTAAGTGTATTTTCACTCAACAATGGCTGCAAGTTTTTATTTTTAGGGTTTTATGTTTTTTAGTTACTTACTCTCTACTCTGCATTTGGGTTTTTTACAGGTGGTCGGAGGTTCACCCTCAAGATCCATCACTGCGGCGATTTCCACCGGAATGCCGCCGGCCAGGATGTGTGGAAGGGAAAGGTAGATTATGTCGACTATGTCGACATTCGCACATTTGATTGTCATGATCTGGATCAAATGGTGCAATACCTAAACCACACATCGATTGGCTATTTCCTCATTTACTGGAGGATCCCACCTCTGTCCATCACATACGGGCTTGAGTACGCTGATTTCATCACTGCCGAAGTTGTAGGGGATATGAAACTTCATCTCCAGGGACCAGAGGGGGAGAGAGAGCTGGATGTGTATTTAATCCGGAACAGGGATTCCACCTACACCTCCGAGTTGGGACCGAGATTGCCGCCTGGTCAAAAGTTGTTTCCTGATGACAGCAGTAGCAGCTTCTGTAGCAGCTGATGAAGACTATATGTCGGATGCTAGGTCTTAGCTAGTTAGATAGATTTTTGTATAGGATCTGATGAAAATCTTTGTATAAAGATCTATATATATATATATATATATATATATATATATATATATATATTAAAGTTTTTGTTAGCTCTTCCTCATGTTTTGTTTTGGTTAACACCATTAATTATATAGATAGATTTTATCTCAATCATTAAAGTTGATTTTATTTCTAAATTTGATTGTTGCAAGTAGATTTTATTGTGAACTGATGTGATTTTTATTTTATTGTGAACTCGTCAACCGATCCTGGAGAACTCCAGAACTCTATTTTACCCGGTTCATCCTGAAGAACTTCTAGTTCATCTTCTCTCAATACTCAGTCCCACCATATCAAAATGCCAACATATACTAACATAACATATGAATATATACTTCATGTAAGATCACAGTTATGAGTGAAATGGAGGTCTGCTATGATTCATTGAAAATGTGTATGTTATTATAATAGAAGAAAACTGGTTAACCATCCTGAAGAACTTTAGAACTCTAGTTTATCCGGTTTATCCTGAAGAACTCTAGTTCATCTTCTCTCAATCCTCATGAACTCTTCTTCCTGAGGAATTGTAGTTCATCCGGTTTTGTTCTTCTTCCAATTTAGAAGTAAAATTTATCCTGTTTATAAATCATCTCATCCCACCATATATCAAAATGCCAACATATACTAACATAACATATGAATATATACTTCATGTAAGATCACAGTTATGAGTAAAATGGAGTCTGCTATGATTCATTGAAAATGTGTATGTTATTATAATAGAAGAAAACTGGTTAACCATCCTGAAGAACTTTAGAACTCTAGTTTATCCGGTTCATCCTGAAGAACTCTAGTTCATCTTCTCTCAATCCTCATGAACTCTTCTTCCTGAGGAATTGTAGTTCATCCGGTTTTGTTCTTCTTCCAATTTACTGAAGAAGTAAAATTTATCCTGTTTATAAATCATCTCATCCCACCATATCAAAATGCCAACATATACTAATTAACATAGCATATGAATATATACTTCATGTAAGATCACAGTTATGAGTGAAATGGAGGTCTGCTATGATTCATTGAAAATGTGTATGTTATTATAGATGAAAAGTGTATGAATAAAACTGTAACAACTATCATGTTAACATACAAACTGGAACAACTTATGCAATTGTACACAAATACAGGGATCAACTCTTCTTCCAGCCAAGTTCATCCGGTTCCCATCTTGTTCTCCTCTTCAATAGCTTGTAACCGAAATTTGGCCTTGTGAAATAGGAGACTTTCATGAAAGGTCCGGTGTCATTATTCTGCTCTCAGTATCACCAATCCTGACAATATCTCGTATCTCAGCTTCAGAAAGCCCATTTAGAGCATCTTCTAAGCTTCTAATTGTCTCGCCATGTTCACTGGTGAAAATGTGATACATGTATGTTTCTTTCTTATACTCCCAGTTGGTCACCTGTTTTCTCTTAACCACATGAAGCCTGTTAGTTATCATTATTAAATGGATTCGGTCTTTGTCAGCCTGGCTCCATTCTGGATCTGGAACTGTACTATGCCTTGTGAATGACCCATCAGCTCTATAGACTACCAAATTTCCATCCTTATCAACTTCAAGCGTCGAAACAGGATTGTCAATGCTGCGTTGTGTGGCTTCATCTACTTCCCCGTATAAGTCATCCAAATACATCTTTATCCTCAGCATTAAGGAGTCCTCTTGTGAACACGTACCCTTCATATCACCACGTAACTGTCTAACATCACCCAACTCATGGTCAGTGAGGTTGTACATAGCTTCTTCAGCTGTAAACTTTAGTACCTCATCTGAACTGGTTGTGAACAGGTATACTTTGGCTTCATCATCATACCTCCAGGAGATGATTCTTCTCCTTTCAGCATGGACATCTCTGTATTCATCCTCCTCATTGATCACTTTTCCTTTTCCCTTCTTAGCCACTGACTTCATTCTCTTGGTGGGTGGTTTTTCTGGTGACTTGGGTGGAGATGAGGGTTTTCGGGGTTTGTTTAGGTGAGGATATGGAGATGGAAGAGTATGACCACTTCTAGGTTGTGGTATAAAGGGTGTGAAGTTGTCTGTTCTAAACTTTGGTGGAAGAGGCTTTAATGTTACAGGTTTAGGAGGCTTTACAGGTCTACTAGTTCTAGGAGGGTTTCTTCTGGGTTGCTGTGAGGCTAGAGTTCTGTTCAGATCAGAAAATGCACCTGGTGGTATTGGTTCACCTGTAACCTTTGAGATTTTGTTCTGTTCAAGTATGGTATTTGAATATTTGATTCTCAAGCTATTAATACCAGAAGGATTGATCTTTTTTGGGTCCTCCCCCCTCATCTTAATGAAATAGCATTTGAGAAGCTTGAGTTCTTCTTCCTCTATCATAGGGTTTTCTAGGATCATCTGTATCTCTTCTTCCCTTTTTATCTTCTCCTGCCTTTCATCAGCATCTATCTTTTCCTTCAGTTTTAATTCACCATCCTCTTGAACAACCCTGGACATCATATCGCATAACTGATTAGCAGTCATTAAATTTGCTTGTTCAAGAGTTGCCCATCCCCTGGCTATGATAATATCTCTGAACTTCCAAAGGAGTTTGGCATTTTGAGGGTTTTTTGCCAGTCTGATCTTTTCTTGTTCAGCTTTGATCTCCTTGTCAGATTCTGTGGCCATTCTTCTTTTTCTTGTCTCCTTGTCAGAGTCCATCGTTGCCATTTTCTCATCAATAGACCTTCTCTTGATTTCATTTATCAGACCCATTATTACTTTATCATTTGAATAACGCAGCATGTCTCCTTGTAGTTTGAATGCCAAGGCCATGTCTCCTTCCCTTTTTATTTGTTCAGCTTTCTCAGCATCTGCAAGTGCCTGTTTTATCATGTTTACCTCATCTTCTGGGAGAGATACCTGTTGATCATGAATGAATGTTGGAGGCTTTGTCTTCTTAACAGCTGCAAACACCTTGTCAGAATCTGATTGGTACTGGGGCATCACCATTTTTCCTTTCCTGAATCTGATTGCTTCAGCAGAAAAATCATTCTCATCAGTAGGTTCAGTCTTTGGCTCCACAGGCTTTGTCTCTTTAACAGGTGCAAACACCTTGTCTTTGACTCCGTCTTCTTCAACATCAGCTTCAACAACCTTTTCTGTTTCAGGAGTATCAGGGGGAGCACAAGGCTTTAAAAGAGGAATGATGGGCAGAGATGGATCACTAGGCTTTAAAAGAGGAATGATGGGCAGAGATGGAGCACTCCTTAACCCAGTGCAGTTAAGAGTATTCCTAATCATCATTTTTCTCATGAAAGATAGAGCTTCAGGAGCTATCTCCACATTTGTGGTTTGCAGATCACTCATCACACTTGTGATAATCTGATTATCAGCAGTCACTTGCACCGGATGAAGTTGTTCAACCGGATCAACTAGTTCAACCCAATGAAGTTGTTCAACCAGTCAACTTGTTCAACCGGATCAACATGGCCTTCTTCCTCCGGATGAAGTTGTTCAACCGGATCAACTTGTTCAACCGTATCAACATGGCCTTCTTCCTCCGGATGAAGTTGTTCAACCGGATCAACTTGTTCAACTTCATCAACATCTGAGGAAGACACCCTGTGCAAGATCCTATTTTGAATTAAATCTAGTTTGACATGTGAATTTCATTTCAACGTATGGTTGACAACCTTACCTATCAGTGGCTTTCACAGATTGTCCTGCCTTCAACCGTTCAATTTCTTCTCCTTGAGCTCTCACAATTGCACAGAGAGCTGCCAATTCATTTTCAAGTTTTGTACATCGAACCGTCAATTCAGTATGTGTCATGCTGCTCTCAACTGGTGTGTTGCCAGTATCTTTGAGCAAAGAAGAGCAAACAAGCCGACCTTGTTCATGCTCAGCACCCATGGTTTCTTGACACCTGGGATTCCTATTAACAATCAAAGGTTCCTGAATAGGTTCCCTGACAGAAACAGTTGCCGTGGATTGGGTCTTAATGATGTTGGCACTGTCCTCAGGGTCCAGTGGGACTTCATGAGTAGTGTCAGCCCTTTCCACCTGACTTGCTTCATCACTACTGCAAGTCACCTTATCAGCAGAATGTGGGTTGGGTGATTGAACCAAGTCCAGCAGTATATTCCCTGCAATAAGGGTTGGGGAATCTACTTCATGTGGCCTAGGTGATATATCACCCTCATTCTGAGGTAGTCCTGTGGAGGGTCTAGGTAAAGGAGACCTAGTCCTCTTCCTTTTGGGTGATTGTGGAGTGCGTGTTTGGTATTTTTTAGGGTGTGGTTTTTGATGTGGACATCCTCTTCCTTTTGGTGGGAATTTGTATATCAGTGGAAGAGGATGGTCGGTCTGGTGTGGGCTCAACACTTGTTGGTGTAACAATGTTGTCACCAGGAGCAGTTTGCTCAGGAGCAGTCCTGGCCTTAGGAATAGGGTGTGATGTGTCTTTACCAAGAAAAACAGTTTTGTTCACTTGCATGTTAGAAAATGTTTTACTTGTAAAAGATTTTAGTTCAAGATGTTGATCAGAGATTTGCAGATTTGGAAATTCACAATTGAGAATGTGTTGGATGAATCTGGGGTACATGTAAAAGATCCTTTTAGGTTTTAGATTTTCCAGCATTCCATCAAATATCATTTTTGAAAAGTTAAAGTTGAGCCCATTTACCAATCCATGAAAAGCGGATGATTGAGGTGCAGCAAGTTCATCCCACGTAGTTTTCTTGTGAGATAGGCAATGGAGAATGGTATGAGCAAGATATCGCCAAACATAGGGTAGTTGTCCCTTTTTTATGGTCCCACAAGTTAAGTCACCCCCATACCCAATTGCTTCGTACGTCTTCAAGTACAATTCAGACTTGTAATCAGGATCACCTCCTGCATCATTGAATTTCAGATGCTTCCGGATCATTTCTTCAGTCAAACTAATCTCATTCCCATTGACTCTAGAGTCAATTTTACCAACCCCGTTGCTATCAACAGATTTTTTGGCTGAGTCCCAAAATTCAGCAATTCTCTGCTTGCATATTACAGGATTCACAGTTAAAGCAAATTGAGTGTTGGATTTCTCGAGGAAATCGTTCATTTCATCAAATAGCTTTGACTTATCAGACTTCTCGAAGTACGCTACAACATTGTGTTCGGCGAAGAACAGTTGAGTAGGCTTTGATGCAGCCTTTCGATTCAATTTGGGTGCCATTTGTGAGAAATTAGAGAGTAAGGTTTAGGTTTAAATCGCCAATTAGAAACCTGGAGAGAAAATAGAGGGTAACTGTTTTTCGAAAATGCAGTTTTATACTAACGGCAGTTCTTCTGGATCACAATGAACCCTAAGAATTGAAACAGGGGAAGTTATTGGAGTTTGCCCATTTTGTTGAAATTGGGATGGGGGAAATTTTTGATAATTTAATTTGGTTTAGAATAATATTATTAATTTATTTTAATTGAATCCACATCAATTAGGGTCGATTAGGACCGATGAGGACAAATGAAGATAAAGTAGGACCAATTAGGACCAACGAAGCCACGAGGCCCAATTAGGGTAAATTGGGGTCAATTTGGGTCAATGAGGATCAATTAGGGTCAATGATGAAGACCAGTTATAACTAACGAGGGTCGATTTTGCTCAATGACGCCTTATGAGGACCAAATATGACCAATTAGGGTCTATTAGGCCGATTGAGGGCCAATTACGCTCAATGAGGACCAGTAGACTGAATTAAGGTCAATCATGGTCATTTATGACAAATGAGTACCAATGAGGGCCAGTGAACACTCAGTTAGGATGAATTAGGGCCAATGAAGGTCAATTATAGTCTATTAGGCTCGGTTAGGTTCAATGAAGATCACTTACGGTCAATTACGACCAATTAGGCTCATTTAGGACCAATTATAATCAATTGGGGTCAATTAGGCCTAATTGACTCAAATTTGTTGTACTTCAAAGTAAATGGTCCTCGATGAGTCTAGTTGGTCCTTATTGAGGCTAACTGACACTAATTGGTCCTTATTGGTCCAAACTGTGCAAATTGCTCCTCATTAACCCGAATTGAGCCATATTGGTACTTATTCTGTCTAATTGGCCCTCATCGGTCCTAACTGGCCCTAATAAGTCATAATTCATCCTTATTGGTCCTAATCGAGCATATTCGACCATCATTGGTCCTAATGGGTCCTCATTGACCCTAATTGAACCTAATTGGTCTTAATCGACCATCACTAACCCTGATTTACCCTTATTGGTATCATTGGTCCTCATTCAAACTAATTGGCCCCAATTAGTCCTAATTGGTCATACTTGATCATCGATCCTCACTAATCGAGCATATTCGACCATCATTGGTCCTAGTGGGTCCTCATTGATCCTAATTGAACCTAGTTGGTCTTAATCGACCATCACTAACCCTGATTTACCCTTATTGGTAGCATTGGTCCTCATTCAAACTAATTGGCCCCAATTAGTCCTAATTGGTCATACTTGATCATCGATCCTCATTAGTCACTTCCTTCATGCTCCGTCCTTATCGGTCCTATGAGCATAATCGGCCTTCTCATTGAATTGGTCCTAATTCGTATTCATTGACCATATTAATTGACCATATTAAATGACACTAATTGTCAGTATTGCAGATTCCCAATTTCTAGGGTTTGTATATTATACTTGCAGCAAACATGTCTTTGAGGCTAGTGAGAGAACAGAGGTTCACCGGAACCGTTACAAGGTGGCGGTGGATGCCGATTAGGGGCAGTGGAGGAGAGCGGAGAGTTTGCAGAAGAAGAGACGTGAAGGACTCGTGGCTAGCTAGTTCCCTATGCCTGGTCAATCTGCTTCCGTTGCCGAAAAGAAGGTATACAGATCTGCCACTATAGTTTTGTTGTAATCGATTACGTTTTCATGTGATTTGTCGCGTAATTTTTGAATTTCTAGGGTTTAATTGTAACTCGATCGTGTTAATTTGGATGAAATTCGAATTCTAAAATGCAAATATGTTGTCACTTGTGAGTTAACCTTTTACTCTGTATTCCGTTTTAGTTGTATCTGATTTGTATCTGAATTCATAGCAACATCGTTGATTATACAATGCACCTTCTAGGTTTTAACCAGGAAACCTCGTTTTGAAATCTGTTGTTGAAACTTGAAACTTGAAAAGAGGTTTAAAATCCGCCATATATTGTAAAATGAACTTTTGTCGTTTGATGTACAAATAAATCCATATGAGATTCATCATTGGTGATCATTGGTTTCTTGTGAGGCCCCATGATAATTGTTGTGAGGCCCCTGTATCATTTTAATTCAAGCATCCATGGATTCCTTGTTGAAAAGAGAAACCCTATTATTTTGGGTTATATGTTTATATTGTGTATTAATGTGGTTGGGTTATTTGTCGTAAAAAATCTGACCTGGTGGTATATTGGATTTGTGAATTGATATGCAATGAGACATTTAATTGTTGATACATATGTTGTACCCATCATTTTTTATATATTGAGCTACACGATTACTGTTGTCTTAGAAGTTGTTATTTACTATGATGATCTTGATTGTAGTTACTTTTGTGATTGCAGGTTCTTTGTTGTCTTAGTTCCCTATTTGCTGTTTAGGTGTGTGAGTTGTTAGAACTCAGTTATCTCTTTCTTAGTATAACTTTGCGTTCATGAATAACTCTTTTTTATTAAATTTAGATCATAAAAGTGCTCAGATATAACTTCTTTATCATAACTAAACTCTTTATTACTTATGTTTGATTGTTTGAGTGATAATATGTAGCTGCAAATAGTAAGAAAACTGTTGTAACTAACAACCTTTATCTCAAATCCTTATTTAACACAGGAATACATGGAAACTCACCACAAGGTCTCTAACATATGAGCAGCAGCAGTAGCCCCAAAGCCAATCGGAGTACGGATTATATGCAACAGAAACTATTTGCAAAAGGAAGTGTGCGCTCAGTCTTATTTTTCTCGGATAATAAAACCCGTCACCACAACTCGCTATGATAGTGGCGGTGTTCCCACTAAACCGAGCAACCTTTTCAAGCAGGGGCGGCATGGGGCCTAGACGGAAAGGACGACTATCTAGGGCCTAGAATTTAAAAAAAAAAATTGTTGTTACATATATAGTATATATAAGTTATCAGCGTTTTTTAGAAAGATATGTTTCCAAGTATTATCAAATTTTCAAATGGTTCATTATGCAGTGCAGGCTCTTTTGAAGGAATCGAAGGACGTTGTAATGGCCAAACTATTCATCATAGTGATTCATTGAACTGCTAACGCCTAGAAACATACGTGTTTATCCCAGCATGGACAATGATGAAAGTATCTCCATGGTTCTACAATTAAGATTGACTCTACCACTCTTATTATCCCAATTCCAACGCCATATGATGATCTCAGACCATGAGTACGCATAAACAGATTCTTAACAGGTTAGAACCAAATAACTCACTATAACACAGCTATGTACTCGAAATGGCATTTCTTTCTTTAATGGTAAGCATGTGGGTGTAATAAACTAATAATGTATCTATAAAGTTGTTTTAGATAAGACTCTTACGGATTTAAGGGTAAACCGAGGGCGTGAAACTCTCACATGTCAAGGGTTTGGGTGGGGTGGGGGGCTCTCAACTGCAGTCTGCAGCTTATGAAGTTTAGGCTTTTTTCTCCTTTGAAACTTCATTAGTAATTTAATATTTATAATATCATACCTAGCATATTTATTTGGAAGTTACTAATGCATTTGAGTCTTAAGTGGTATTTTAGGTGTCTTTTGATTCCACATGAGAGGCATACATAGAAGTGGACTATTTTCTTGACTATTTGATTTGCACATTTCTGTGAGTAGTTGGTATGGTTGATAATCTGCATACTTTTACCCTTAGAAATTGACTATTTTCTTGACTATTTGATTTGCACGTTCCTGTGAGTAGTTGTTATGCTTGATAGTTTGCATGCTTTTCGTTATTTTCTTTATTGATAGGTGATATAAAATTAAACATTGATACTAAAGACATGTTCAAATAATAACAACTTGAACAGTGGAATACTTAAAGAAGGGAGGGGGACACAAAAAGGACTTAAGACCATTCTTAATTTAGGGTTGGTGAAAATAGGTCTGTGATTCAATTTAACTATTTAGTTTCACTACTGTCGT
>JBCNJP010000008.1:5591028-5613962 GCA_039602395.1 Deinandra increscens subsp. villosa | reverse complement strand
CCTTAACGGTATAAACTCCGTTAGTGGTATTTTGGGGGTGTGACATGTTCGCAGGTTCCATTTAACGTGATTAGGGATTTGGATATTAATGGAGATGGTTGATTTTCTTAAATGAATATTAAAAAGAAATGACATGGAAATGACATGGCATAAACATTTAAAAAAATAAAAAAAAATACACGTCAGCACGCCACGTAGGATTAAAACTAACGGTGTTAGTTTTTTTAACGGGGGGACCATTCTAAATAATTAACTGAAAAGTTGGGACCGCTGTGGGTTATATTGAAAAGTGGGATTATTGTAGGCCAATACCTAAAAGTTGGGATTATTTTATTCTCCAATAATAATGGAAATTAATATGGTGTAATGTGTATTTGCTTTACTAAATCAACCCAAATCGTGTGTGGTTTTGTATACCATATAAACGTGAGATAGAAAAACAAAGAAGGTTTCAACTAATTATGACTCATTAATTGATAATCATAATTGTGTAGTGTGCCTATAATTTATTTAGAATAAAGGAGGCGTAGAACTTTAATTGTTGAGAATAATAATGGTTCGCATCTCTTTATAAACCACCTATTCATAAAAAAATATATTATAAAATTATAAAAGCTTTACTTTTAAAATATTTAATATTGTACCACCATCATTGTATAGATTTAGAGTTAACAAATAATATCACCGTTGGTCTCGTGTTGGGTTGACTCGGGTATGACTTTAGTACGAATAATGTGTATATATATACATGATGAACCAAGAATGAATTCAAGGTTTATTGCTTGAATAAAGTCGAAATTACATGGATTAGGGAAAACGGGTCGGGTTACAAATATGGAAATTAGACGGATGTCACAAGGCCGATCTTGTGGATACGTAGATACAGTCCGATCATTTAAGAAAATAAAGAAAATCAAACAAGTTTAAATCTTTGCAAAATGAACACACATATACACAGTGACTTCTCATTTTTCTTTCTTCACACATCTTTTCAATATCTTGATATACGCTTCAAGATGTTGTCCACTTGGTCAAATATTAGTATTTAATGTATATCACATCTGAATACTTTCTGAATTAATGCCGAGCCTACCAAGAACATTGAACAATGATCTTATGACTTTTTCATCTAGTTTATCCACGAGTCAGACACGTAAGCCAATGTACCATCCTTTCCCATATATGTCGGATACAATTTCTCATTTTTCAATGTTTTTTGTATTTTTCTGTTTTTCTCCCCCTTAAAATGAAAAATCTATTTTTGGATTTTTCATTTTAACAAAAACACAAAGACACTATTTTTGGTTTTTCAATTCCCCCCCCTAAACTACATACGAAATGTAAAAGAAAGAAAATTGACCAATCGATACTGATACTTTTCAGTTTAAGCTTTTAGAAAAACTTTCAATTTTGTAATATGAAGCATTGAATTTAAGTTACGTGGGAGAATCCACTATCAACAACTGCCTGAAGCTTGAACTTCACAATAACTAACAGGTCTTCTTGAAGTAACTGCACACTGGACAAAACAATTAGATTTTAAATGGCCCGAAGCACACAACTTCTGGTCGACCAGTGTCTCCAATAAAATCATTTGCAGCTTTGCAAACCAACTTAGGTCGCCACTGCATTGTAGCTTTTTCAGTTTGAACCGAGTCATCATCAGGTGATGAACCACCAACACTTGAATCATATTTTAAAATTTGTTTCTTTGAGATTTAAAGTGTGAAAGTGTTGACTCAGTAAAAACTTTGCCTGATACATCAATAAATATGGCAGATTTATCAGAAAATGATTTCATAGCCATTTCAAGACAATTTTGTGCCATGTGGCCTTTTCGGCGACATTGATAGCATAAGCGATATGAACGCTTTGGTTTTTGTTTGTCCCGAAATGCATGACATGCACCCATTTTGAAGTAGGGCTACGAGGAGTAGAATTTGATCCACATGAAGAACATTCTTTGAACTGTTGACCAGCTCTGGAAGAACTTTCAGATGAATCCTTCTTCTGTTTCTTACCTCCGAAACCTTTCTCCATGGTAGATATGAAAACCTGAGCCAAGTGATAAATTTCATCCAATTGGTATCCTTCTTTTCTTTTGGATCTTCTTTGGCAGATTTTGCTTGTCTTGCTTCCCACCTTTCTGATTGTTACTACCCAAACCTGAACGTTTGTAACCCGGTAGCTTTGACACTTCGACTTGAGAATTAGAAGACCCAACTTTAGCAGCTTGAGTAAATCTAGCTTTAATACCCTTTAAGTTGTTTGCTTGTACCAACTCAGCATCAACTTTTTCATCAGACAACATCACTTCATCTTTCTCACTTACCTTATGCTTGTTAGATGTCTCATAAACAAATACAGAATAATCTTGTTTTGCATCAGAAGATTTGACATCAACTAGATGAAAAGTTTGAATAACCGGATATGGAATTTGATTATGCTCTTCTCCTCTAAAAACTTTCTTGAAATTCTCATCGTTACACAAGTAACTTGTAAAAGAATGTGAATTCTTCATATTATTCAATTGTCGATTTAGATCTAGAACCTTAACATTAAAGTCTGATATCTTCTTCTACGTTTCTCCCAAGGCTTAATCAGAATCAATTAACTGCTCAGAAACCCTGTTTGACAAAGATTTTTCTCTTTTCATATTATCATGTGCATCATACACTTCTTGTGTAATCTTATCCACCCTTTCTTTATAAATCTCAATATTAATGTTTTCTTTTGTCAAGTTTGTGACTTTATCTTGTAATCCAGAATGTGCCACTTCATGTTCTTCTTCCAAAGCAGTAACTTCATCATAAGCTTTCTGAATTTCATCATAAGACTTCTGAAGTAAATCCAATTTTGCTTTTGATTTGTTAAACAAAGCATCAAAGTCTTCTGTTACTTCTTTTGCTTCTTTCTCCCATATCTCGACATTCTTGATTAAATCTTCTTTATTAGTGAGCAATGTCGAAATCTGGGTTACCAACTCTTCATTTTCATTTTGCAATTTCAAAATCTGTTCTTTATCTTGAACACACATTTCTTCAAATCCTTTCTAAAGTTCTACAAACTCTTCCATCAACATACTCTTTTCCTTGACAACTTGTTCATTTTTCTTTACAATGTCATCAAAAACTTCACATTTCTTCATGAAATTTCCAATTCTTCTTCCTTCTTTTGTTTTCAACAATCAAAACTTCATTTTCTTTAACCAATTCCCGAATATATCTTTCCTTTTGAGAACAGAATTCACAAGTAGATTTATAAGCACTAACTTCAGAATCAGAATCACCGGATTCAACTTATCCATTTGTCATCAACGTTATATGTGGATCACCAGTGAAACTAGGTTCAGACATAGTTTCCATGCTAGTATCACTTGCTTGAGAGTGACAAACAAAAGCAGATTCATCTGGAATATTATTCTCAAAATTGTGTGCCCAATCATCGATCTTTCTGAGCCATCATAGATATTTTATCCAAATTAGACTTCTCAGATGATGATTGGTTGCACTCACGGGCAAAATTTCTGAATTTGGAATATTTAAAACTTTTAAGCTTCGACTTATTCAAACCAAGTTTTTCTCCTTGAAGAATAGATTTTTTCCATATTTCTTCATAAATCTTCTTCCTCTTTCAATTATCATAGAAAACTGCCAATCTAAATCTAACTTATTCAACTGATCATCATCCAACTGATCTAAATCATCTCCTAACAAACCATCTTTACCAATTTTACTAACTATTGATCCAGAAGACGATGATATGAAAGCAAATATCAATACAGCTAGATCTTTAGTGGTTTGAGCAGGAATATAACTGTTTGTTGATTTATCAGGAATAGTAAAACTACACCCTGAAAAATAACCAGAATTGTCACACTTCCCAGCAAGAAAAGCTGTTGGAGCAGGATTTAGAATTGAGCTAACACTTGACTTAGCTTTAGCATTCACGGTGGCAGAATTCTCACCAAAATGCAATTCAGGATTCTGAACAGAAGGATGTGCTAATTTTTTCACAATCATTTCCATTTCACGAGCTTGTAATTTACTTGTCAACCGATTGAATGTCCAACTTGAGTAACTTGGATCATTAGTTAAGATCATAACGTAATTTTTCCATTTATCAGGTAAAGCTTCTAGAAACTTCTCTTTGAACTCATCACTCTCCTTTTCAACTTGCACAAGTTCAAGTTCATTTATTAAATGTGAAAACCTTGCGATCAAGTCCGACACTTTCTCATTCTCACAATGTCCAAAATTATCAAATTCCTTCTTCACAAATTTCTTTCGGGTCTTTTTGTATTGCTCATTACTCTCACACCATTCTGCAATAGCATCCCACAATTCCTTAGAAGTTGTATAATTCTTAAACTGATGCATCAAATCCTTAGGTAATGCCATTGTAAGAAAACTATAAGTTTTCTTCTCTCTTGCAAAAAGTTTTCTTTCTTCAGAATCTAAATCACTAATCATCTTTGGCTTTCTAGCACTTAGCATTGGATACTCATACTATTTTTTAATCGGAATCCAACAATCAACATCTTGAGAACAAATGTATGATTCAATTGATTTCTTCCAATTATGGTAATCTTCCAATATTAGAAACTTGGTAAATTTCTGAGTTGTTCATATTTCGTTATTATAATTCATCATGATTTGCATTAAAGTTAAGCAGCTGAAAATGCTTGAAAATCGCTCATTTTGAAGTTAAAAATCAAACGTCAAAACTTCAAACTAAAAAAATAAGGTCTCAGAAGCGGATTTTGGGGGTCGAAACGGAGGGTACTGGCCGTTAGGCGAGTAAAAGTGTATATTTCATTGAGACGGTCGGTTTGGCTGGTATTGGGTTCCGTAATTCTTAACGGTTCTCAAGTTACATCAGTTTTAGTGAACGTCACTTTTCTGTCAGCGTACCAAACAATCAATTTCCGTACCACAAAAATTCACCGTACCAACCATTTACCAGTTATCATAAACGTACTAGTGAACTCAGCATACCAAGAACCGGGCTAAACCAAATCAACATACCAATGAACAGTAGCGTACCAC
The DNA here is from genome assembly GCA_039602395.1 of Deinandra increscens subsp. villosa. Lineage (NCBI taxonomy): Eukaryota > Viridiplantae > Streptophyta > Magnoliopsida > Asterales > Asteraceae > Deinandra > Deinandra increscens. The sequence goes on along the minus strand of JBCNJP010000008.1, from coordinate 5,608,914 downwards.
CTTGGTACGACGTAACCACCGACGTACCAATCAATAACCGTCGCGTACCACTGTTGAAGATTGCCTTCCGTACCAACGTCACGCGTACCAACAGATCTATGAAGATTGCTTAGCCTACCAGTGGATCATCGGGCGTACCATGATGTTCATCCTGTGTACCAAACTGAAATCGACTGATTCTTGAGATTTTGGGCGTTTTGGACTGTAATTTGCAGCAGTATGCATCGAAAACATATTAGGAACGTTTTGCAATCAATTTTGATATTAGAAACACTCGGAATTAAAGAAAATTGATGAAAAACCAATGAAACCCAAACTTTCTCTCACTAGAAATCCGAAATTTGATCAAAACACAACATTAGAGCAACCTGGATTGCTCTGATACCACTTGTAGGTACACGACGGATCTTACTACTGCATGATTCGATCAAACGATGAACACAAATGTAAATAGAGCTTTGCTTTATTGATTTCACTTAGATATTACAAAGAGTTCTAGAGAGAGAGACACACACTCAATTACACATAGTTAAGATGACTCAAATGACAGAACTAGTGAACTCTTTCTAACACGAAGTATTTATCATAAGTCACTTACCCGGCGTACCAACCAACTTACCATTGGTACGCTGCCTATGGTAAGTTGACACAAAGACTCACTCAAATGCTCTGATCTAAATACAATACACAAGGCAGATTGTAGCATAGGAATATGCTCTAACAATGTTACATCCCAAAATTTGAAAAGGAAAAAGGATTATGAGTACTCACCTGAAGTGGTGAGTGAAATATGCAAATAGTCCGAGTGATAAGAAGACAACCTATCCGTGCCCTAAATCATATAAAGGCACCTAAAGCCTTAGTGATATGAGTCAAATGTCTAAGGTATCTACTTAGACTAATCGAGTCATTTTAAATGAGTTAGCCCGTTAACCATTGGTGATAGTTATTTGTTTTGATAACGGTGTATTTATTTTACAAAAATAAATATATATAGGTAGGTTTGAATATGCAACCTAATGTGGTCACAGTATTACGAGTTATACTTCTAGTAAGTTGAATAAATAATATTTTCCACTTAAGTTGTGTCCATTTCTCATAACCTCATCTCATAATGAAGTAAATATATAGAATAAATATATAGTAAATGCTCATGAAAGCTACCGTGAGAATATATGTATAAAATGACATAATTGTTTTCTTTGTTTACTCATTTTATCTCTAAAATAAAATGTCACACCCCCAATTTCCACTAACGGAGTATAACCGTGTGGGGTATATTTCAGACCAGGCCGGATCCAAGTCTTTAGTTACAACCAAGCCATCAAAATAATACAATTAGTTAAAAGTGGCTTTAAAGACAGAGTTTAAATAGCACATCAGCGGAAGCATTTTAATAAGTTACAAAACTTGTTATTTTTGCTAAAGGTAATACAAAAGTGTTGGAAGTACATCTCCCAAAAGAGTTTTCAAAAAGAGAGGTATTGCCAACACCCGTGCCTTCCACGCAATCCTCCTAGCGACCTGGAAAGCATGCAACAATCAAGTGTCAGCCAAAGCTGGTGAGTTCACAAAAGCAGTCTACACAACACCGTGTAGACCAGAAATGCATACGAATAATGAAAGGCTAATTCGTAAGTGAAATGCATAAATTACAAGTATTATCCATATCATTAGGTAGCTAGCCTATGCTTATGTTCACCTGAATGTTCGCAACCGAAGCTGACTATGCGTTAGAGGTCTTAACCTGTGTGATTTGCCTTCCCCGTGTCTTTCCAGATCACGGTAGTGTTAGGCTAATATTGGTCTCAGTCCGACCGCCAGTCTGGAGGTGCATCCGGTGCACAGCTGAGCGGTGGTGTCAATCCTTAGTAGTACTACTCAACATTACCTCGCTATTCTATATTAACGATCCGAGAAAGTAAGGACTTTTTGAAATTATAAAGCAATTCAGTGAAACAAGTGATATGCGTCGGATAACTACTTAAATAGACAAAAATACCCTTGTCGCTGCATTGCCATCCTTTACCGGATACAACTATATGTGTGTTACCATCCTCAACCGGATGTAACTAAAAGATTTAGTGAAACTCACCTTAGGTTGCACTGGTACACAACACTTGACTTTATATGTTGGTTAGGATTGACATATTTTTAATGAATACGGTCTAACCAAATTAGAGGTTGTCGCTAGCGACAAATTGCTTATCAATTAACAAATATTTCATCAAGCATTCACAGGGGTCCTAGCACTTAAACAAAATTTCCTAAACTATGTAGGAAAACATAGATGCACAATTTCAAGTCAAATTGCATAAAAAGTCAAACTAAAAAGTCAAATGCAAGCATACATGTGGTGGCATGTCTAATTTTCTCTATGCTTGGAGTTAGCCTCTGAAATTTTACAGGCACGAACTACTCAACATTTAGGGAATGTTGCAAAAAGAATAAACTTAAAAGGTTAAGAAATGAGAAAGTTATGTGTGTCGGAAGTTGGCAAAAATCAACATTATTGTCTTTGACACACCATTTGGTGGCATGCCTAATTTGCTCCATACTTGGAGTTAGGTTCTAAAATTTTGCAGGCATGAACTACTCAACATTTAGGGAATGTTTCAAAAAGAATCAACTTAAAAAGTTAAGTAACGAGAAAGTTACGCGCGTCGGAAGTTGGCAATTTCTAGCTTTTTGTAAAATGGTCAAAGTAGGTTTAAAAATTTGCATAACTCATTCAAAACTTAGAGTTTGAGCACGAAACTTTCCAGATCTTACTTTTATTATATAAACCTCATTTTCATTTAGCAAACCCCTCATTAAAACAAGGTTATCATGCCCGACCAAAATGTAAAGTATACTTTTCACAGAAAAATACAGCTCTGCACACCTAACTTGTCAGCAGTGTTTTGGATGACCAAACGGAGGTTTTAGAAGACGTGCGAGTAGCTCACGTAAAGTTAAGACATGGAACTTTACTACCAGAAAATGAATCAACTGATTTCAAGCAAAATTGAGCAAGTTATGACCTTTGCAAGTTGGCCTAAAAATCTGGCCGAATCTGTCCAAAATTCGTAGTTTGCAAAAGTTTGGATTTTCTAGTTTTGAGCGACAATTTGGTCATCCAACTTCTACTAACATAATTATAAATACCTTAACATGGGTTTTCAGTTCTAAACATGTTCATACCAAGTTCATAGCAAAATTTGAACATAAGGCTAGCATACAAGCACATATTCTTAAGTTTCAAGTTCTCATATACTCCAAATCCTTCAAGAACACCACTAACCATGAAATCACATGCAATTCACAGCCATGGTAGCATATAAATTCTGTCCAAACTCCTAGACTTACTTATTCTAACCTACAACATGATTCATGAGTGATTTCACACTCCACACAACACATAAACACAAGATAACCACTTGTTTTCAACCAATTTCAAGAAAATTAGTTTTTAGGGCTTACAAATTCAAGAAGGTAGCAGATTTTTAGAAGATGAAGTGAAACCAAAGCTTTCTCTAGGGTTCTTGATGCTTGTAGTAGCTTGGGAAGCCTTGATTCTTGCTTGAAATGAAGAAATTGAACAAATTTGAAGCTTGTGTGTGTGTGGGTGAGGGAACCGTAATTAGAGAGGGAGATGGAGAAAATGATCGTGAAAGGGGGAGGGGGAGGAGTTTAGGGCTGCACTTTTTGGACTTTAGGTGAATTACACCTTTAGTCCCTCAAGTCATAAACTAGTGTAAATGCTCCAAAACAAGTAACAAGTGGGGTTTAAACCCGAAACTTGAAAATTTAAGTTCTAGAAATGTTTCCAAGTGTTTATAACTTATTTATCATGAAATGTTTCATCGGGAAAAGTCTCGTTGACGTGTACGCACTTAAAACTTAAATCGCGTACGAAACCCGATTTCTCACGAAATGCAAATATTCAAGTAACACATGAATCATGGATTTTATTACTAATTTAACTAGTAATATATATTTATGTAATCCATTCAAATAACGGGCTACGGTTTTGCTAACGGAACTAACGGAAATAGTTAACGGTGTTAACCTGTGAATTTGGCAGTTGTCACAACATCCCCTTGTTAAAGAATTTTCGTCCCGAAAATTTCCTTAGGTTGTTATATTTTCTGAGAAGGGAATGAAAAATTTTCAGGTTGCCACATCATCCCCTAATTAACGGAAATTTTGCCCTAAAATTTAGCTAGTACCTTGATTTGATGCAGAGGCTTGATCGAACAAGTGAGGGTATTTCTTCCTCATCTGGTCTTCCCGTTCCCACGTGAACTCCGGTCCACGTTTAGAGTGCCATCTGACCTTGACGATTGGAATCTTACTTCTTTTCAGTGCTTTTTGTTCGCGTCCCAATATTTCCACGGGTTGTTCTATAAATCGGAGTTGTTCATCAACATGGAGTTCCTCGAGTGGAACTATTAGAGTGTCATAAGCTAGAAACTTCTTCAGGTTTGAGACATGAAACACATTATGTACCCCATCTAGCTTAGGTGGCAAGTCCATACGATACGCCACCGTTCCAATCTTTTCTGTTATCAGGAAAGGTCCTATATATCGGGGATTCACCTTCCCACGCTTTCCAAAGCATACAACACCCTTCCAGGGCGAAACCTTCAACAGTACACGGTCACCGATCTCGAATTTCAGTGGCCTTCTACATTTGTCAGCATAAGTCTTTTGTCTATCTCTTGCTGCTTTCATGCAGTTTCTGATTTGCATAATTTTCTCCGTCGTTTCCTACATCATTTCTGGTCCAGTAAGTTGGTTGTCACCGACCTCGGCCCAGCAGACTGGTGATCTACACTTTCATCCGTAGAGGGCCTCAAACGGAGCGGCTTCAATACTGGTATGGTAGCCGTTGTTGTAGGAAAATTCGACCAATGGTAAGTGAGTTTCCCAGTTCTTTCCGAAATCCATTACGCAAGCTCGAAGCATGTCTTCAAGAGTTTGGATTATACGCTCAGTTTGGCCGTCTCTTTGAGGATGGTATGCGGTACTCATATCCAGACGAGTACCCATGGCTGATTGTAGGGATCTCCAAAAGTGTGAAGCGAATCTGGGGTCTCGATCAGAGATAATTGATAAGGGCACTCCGTGGAGTTTGACAATCTCCTTGATGTAGATTGGCACAAGTTTGTCAGTTTTATCATTCTCCTTTATGGCTAAGAAGTGGGCGGATTTGGTTAACCTGTCAATAATGACCCAAATCATGTCGTTACCGTAGGTAGTACGAGGCAGTCCTGCGACGAAATCCATCGAGATCTCTTCCCATTTCCACTCGGTAATTGTCGGTTGTAGTAGTAGTCCTGGTGACCTCCGGTGTTCCGCTTTGACCTTCGAGCATGTCAAACACTTGCTAACATACTTAGCAATGTCGGCCTTCATATTGGGCCACCAATAGAGCCCCCTCAGATCTTGGTACATTTTGTCTGAACCGGGATGGACCGAATATCGAGACTTGTGAGCCTCGTCCATTACCAGTTCCTGAAGATTTCCATGAAGAGGTACCCATACACGATCTTTATAATATCGAATTCTGTCCGACTTAACTTCAGAAGTTCCATCCACACCACTCAAGGATTCAGACCCAAAGTTTTCTTCCTTCAGGGCCTCCTTCTGGGCATCCCGGGTTCTATCGGGTAGATCCGTATGAATCGTTAATTGTAGAACTCGAACCCTTCTAGGTTTATCATATTCCTTTCTGCTCAGGGAATCAGCCACCACATTGGCCTTGCCTGGATGATATTTTATCGCTAGGTCGTAGTCGTTTAACAATTCAACCCACCTACGCTGCCTCATGTTGAGTTCCTTCTGCTCGAATATATGTTGGAGGATTTTGTGATTAGTGTATCGTACAATTGGTGCCATATAGATAATGCCTCCAAAATTTCAAGGCAAACACTACTACGCCCAACTCGAGATTATGCGTCGTGTAATTCTTTTCATGGGATTTTAATTGCCTTAACCCGTATGCGATAACTTTACCTTTTTGCATTAATACACATCCAAGTCCCTGGATTGATGCGTCACAATAGACCTCGAAGTCGTCAATCCCACCAGGTAAAGATAATATAGGCGCGGTACAGAGTTTCTCTTTCAAAGTTTGGAAGGCTGCCTCTTCCTTGTCACCCCATCTGTACTAGACGCCTTTATTCGTGAGAGCGGTTAACGGTTGAGCTAGCTGAGAGAATCCCTTAATAAAATGACGGTAGTAACCCGCTAACTAGGGGTGAGCATGGGTTGGTTTGGGTCGGTTTTGACCCTTAACCGTGACCATAACCGACCTTCGGTTAATGAATATTTTATTCCATAACCGTAACCGATTTGTCGGTTAACCGTGTCTCAGTTAACCATCGGTTTTGGTTCGGTTTCGGTCATACTCGGTTAACCAAAGATAAAGATTAATTCACCAAATCATGGGTTATTTAACTCATGGAGTGAACGTAAAAAATTAAACTTTTAAATAAACAGGCTAAGAGCCCAATAAAGCATCCACGTATGAGGTGATTCAAAGCCATTGAGGGGTCTTTTTATTTATACGTTATTCTTCATTTAGAGATTTCTTTAAGTAGCAATGTGGGATAAAAGAAAAAAAGGGTTTTGAAAATGGTTATGTACTTCTCTTAAAGAAAAGGTCATGATGAAAGCAACCATATATTTTAAATGGTTTCTAGTGTCCAAAACATGTATGAAAAAAGATTACAAATCGTTTGAGGATTATAAGAACAAGGTACTCAAAAGTTCCTCCATACAAAGATATAAGCGTGAATTTGATTTCCCGAGAATGATAGAACTAAAGGTGTGAAACATATTAAGAGCATGCAAAATTCTCATAGTTCATGCTTCTTAAAGTGGTTTTTATATATAAAATATCATAAAAACATTTCACTTATGAAACGCAAGCATACATGTGGTGGCATGTCTAATTTTCTCTATGCTTGGAGTTAGCCTCTGAAATGTTACAGGCACGAACTACTCAACATTTAAGGGAATGCTGCAAAAAGAATCAACTTAAAAGGTTAAGAAATGAGAAAGTTATGTGTGTCGGAAGTTGGCAAAAATCAACATTATTGTCTTTGACACATCATTTGGTGGCATGCCTAATTTGCACCATACTTGGAGTTAGGGAATGTTGCAAAAAGAATCAACTTAAAAAGTTAAGTAACCAGAAAGTTATGCGCATCGGAAGTTGGCAATTTCAGCTTTTTGCAAAATGGTCAAAGTAGGTTTAAAAATTTGCATAACTCATTCAAAACTTAGAGTTTGAGCACGAAACTTTCCAGATCTTACTTTTATTATATAAACCTCATTTTAATTTAGCAAACCCCTCATTAAAACAAGGTTATCATGCCCGACCAAAATGTAAAGTATACTTTTCACAGAAAAATAAAGCTCTGCACACCTAATTTGCAGCAGTGTTTTGGATGACCAAACAGAGGTTTTAGAAGGCGTGCGAGTAGCTCACGTAAAGTTAAGACATGGAACTTTACTACCAAAAAATAATCAACTGATTTCAAGCAAAATTAGCGTTATGACCTCTGCAAGTTGGCCTAAAAATCTGGCCGAATCTGTCCAAAATTCGTAGTTTGCAAAAGTTTGGATTTTCTAGTTTTGAGCGACAATTTGGTCATCCAACTTCTACTAACATAATTATAAATACCTTAACATGGGTTTTCAGTTCTAAACATGTTCATACCAAGTTCATAGCAAATGAACATAAGGCTAGTATACAATCACATATTCTTAAGTTTCAAGTTCTCATATACTCCAATCCTTCAAGAACACCACCAACCATGAAATCACATGCAATTCACAGCCATGGTAGCATATAAATTCTGTCCAAACTCCTATACTTACTTATTCTAACCTACAACATGATTCATGAGTGATTTCACACTCCACACAACACATAAACACAAGATAACCACTTGTTTTCAACCAATTTCAAGAAAATTAGTTTTTAGGGCTTACAAATTCAAGAAGGTAGCAGATTTTTTAGAAAATGAAGTGAAACCAAAGCTTTCTTTAGGGTTCTTGATGCTTGTAGTAGCTTGGGAAGCCTTGATTGTTGCTTAAAATGAAGAAATTGAACAAATTTGAAGCTTGTGTTTGTGTGGGTGAGGGAACCGTAACTAGAGAGGGAGATGGAGAAATTGATCGTGAAAGGGGGGGGGGGGAGGAGTTTAGGGCTGCACTTTTTGGACTTTAGGTGAATTACACCTTTAGTCCCTAAAGTCATAAACTAGTGTAAATGCTCTAAAACAAGTAACAAGTGGGGTTTAAACCCAAAACTTGAAAATTAAAGTTCTAGAAAATTTTCCAAGTGTTTATAACTTATTTATCATGAAATGTTTCGTCGAGAAAAGTCTCATTGACGTGTACGCACTTAAAACTTAAATCGCGTACGAAACCCGATTTCTCACGAAATGCAATATTCAAGTAACACATGAATCATGGATTTTATTACTAATTTAACTAGTAATATATATTTATGTAATCCATTCAAATAACGGGCTATGGTTTTGCTAACGGAACTAACGAAAATAGTTAACGGTGTTAACCTGTGAATTTGGCAGTTGTCACACAAAATAGATAATCACATTCCCTGTGACCCAAATATTCTTTTTGATTTTCTACTTTGACCCAAATACTCTTTTAGATTTTCTACTTAGTGACCATGTTACTACATACATAATTCATTATAAAAATATATGAGTTTAAAGGAAAGATTTTATCTGTACATATTTTTAAACGTGGGAACGGTGACAGAACACAAAGGGAGAAAAATATATGGGTACATTTTGTTTTAGGATCAACACACGAAGTGTTTATGGCATTCTCTTTTTAAGAAAATTAAGTTTATTTATAAGTTTAGTAGCTTTCTTTAGAAAGTGAGGTTAACCTGTAAGGTTCGTAAGTGATTTACATGACTTAGCTCAAAATAATGGAACAATAATGATAATTCATGATATCTAACGTAATGCAAGCAAGGAGAAGGTTGTGTAGTAGAAAATGTTGAGTCCACTTGTGAATCTTCTAAAGCGGTTGACGATCACTTGAAGCTTGATGTTCAAATATACGTTTGAAGAATTTAAAGGTGGGTTTTTAAGTGAATAATGCCTTCTGTAAGGTTTAAAAAGGGAAATGATGAAATATGTTTGGCAAGGGCTTTGGAGGTTGAAAACGTCTGCCGAGAGATGAGAGTGTATGTGAGTTATTTGCTTGAGAAGTGTTGGTTATATAAGGAAAAGAAAGTGGTGTTCTCCTAAGGAGTTTTCATTGTCCAAGTATTTGTAGAAAATTAAAAGAGTGAATTAAATTAAGTGTATTAGGGGTAAGTTGGTGGCAGAGATATTGTCCACACTAGCTATACATATCTATTTACTATATATTGACTTTTGAGCACAAAAGGGTGGCGAGATTTCAAGATAAAATCTTTTAAGGAATTTTGCTATGCTTTGAGGGGTGGGTGGCGAAAATTCTAGCCACTAGAATTTCACATGGCCACCATGTAATATATAGATATATAGTTATTGTATTTTAATAATATAAAAAAAGGAAATAAACATGTAAATAATTGGAGGTTTGGTGAGCCGAGAAGCAAGTAAAGAGTTTGTAAGTCATCTACTCAAATGTCATTTAGAACAATTTGACCTTTGTGAATATATGGATAAAGATGTGCAGATTTATGGGGTCATGGTATGAATTGTTTTTCAACCTTCATTTAATTTTAGTCTACATAATAAAAAAAAGGAGATCTTAGCTTTTCCATGAGTTAAATCACCATGTTAATTTATATATGTAGTGTGGTTGATTTCATTAAATGGACATATATGGTAGGGGTTTTTTGATCACTACATAAATATGAGATGGAGAACAAAAATAAAAATGATTTTCAACTTGTCATGGTTTGTTAATAAACATTTAATATTAGGTAGTCCCTAACTAGTTTATGTGCCAAGAGAGAGAAGAGCGCTAAGTATTTATTTATTTTTAGGTATTGTGGATATAATACTTAGAAGTAAATAAAAGTGATTATATATATATATATATATATATATATATATATTTTTTTTATTATTTTATAAAAGAATATGTATAAAAGTTATGAAAACTTTACTTTCATATAATCATTAATGTTTTATCACCATTATTGTATCATCTTAGAGTTATCAAATAATATCACCGTTGGTCTCGTGTTGGGTTGACTCGACTATGACCCTACTATGAATAGTAGTGTGTATATAAAATATATAAAAATGTGAGAAGAATAAAATGAATATAAAAAATTCTTCAACTATTATTGCTTGAATAAAATCGAAGTTACATGGATAATTAGAAACAGGTCGTGTTACAAATATGGAAAATAGACGGATGTCACACCCAGGACTGCGGGTCTAGCTAGCAGACCCGTAAATAAATGTGGCGCGCCATGGCTGTTTACCATTGATTTCTAAGGTAAAAGTTCAAAAGAATAGGACAAACTCCAAAGAACACATCTTCAGGACGGTCAGAATTTTATCCCTTCTTTTTTCTTTTAACTTTTATTTTAGATAACTATCCTAGTTTAGCTTAGTAGTAAAAAATTAGTTTAATTTCTTTTCCGTATTAGTAGTAGTACTAGTACCGGAGATCAATGTTCGTCTTGTGTAACTCAGAAACTTTAGACCTGCATAAGCACTCTTGCCGAGACATGGGCAGATTAACCTGATCTCCAAGAAGTATTTTATAGTTTAATCTTAGTATTTTAGGAACAAATAAAGAGAAGGAACAAGTTTGGAATAGGCAAATGTCAGTAAGCAACCCCCCTGGTCATTCAAATGCAGGAGCAACAATTCAAGCTGACGAAGTGACAATGACTATTTCTCTCCCCTTAAACTATTTAATTTACATATTCTCTTTCTTTATGCAAAAATAGGCACATTGAGGAAAATGGCAATTTAAGTGTGGGGACGGGATTAGTCAACTGTCGGAGCACGCTAAACACTGAACTTTTTTCCCCGTCCAGAAATGTTTTAAAAAAATACGCCAAAATCATATGTATAAAAGCGTTGTTTTCCAAAAAAGAAAAGATTCAAATCTTTTTGCCTTATTCTAGTATACATTGGGGTATTTTTGGGTACAACAAGAAGAACCCTATACAACTGGTACTTAAAACCCTTTTCCCACATTTTCAGTGAGTGATCGAGCCAACCGCATGTATATATCTAACATGCTCATCCTTCCTAAAAATAGTGAAAAACCAGGAGAGTAATTCAAGCCAGAATTTGGTAAAGGTATACGATCCAAGATGGACAAAGTCGGGAAACACGTTATCATATGATTGAGGCACTTAGGAAACCCATTTCTTCTCTTTAACCCTAAATATTTCTTTACCAAATACACCCTTAGTTAACCCTTTTGAGCCTAAACCTTTTGTTTCTAATCCAGCAAAATTCATTTGCACACTAAAAACCACTTTTACCCTTAAATAGCATTTTTCTTTTTACACCCCTAATTTTTGTAAAAATAATGATTTTGACGAGAATCTATGAAAATAAGTGACCTATCTATCAAATATATATCGTCCGCCTGGACATTTGCTGCACAAACTCGTCCATGTATGTTGATATTCAAAAAAATTTATTTCTGGAAATAAAAGAGCAAAAACTCTTAGGTCAGTCCCTCCAAAAGTCACAAAAGAGATTCTACGAAAAATTTAACATTTTGCAACCTTTTAAAACCTTTTTATCCTACCATTTCCAAACCCTTAGCCTTAGCCTACCCTAAAAAACCATAAGCCCTCATGATGATCACATGGAATTCAGCAAGATCTGTGGCAAATTGATCCTTTCACAAGCCTATGACCCTTGTTTGATTTCACCTTGGTATGAGTGACCACTCAAAGTCCGTACATATACAAACCCTAAAAATCTAGTGATCCCTTATGAGGTGTACATAATTGTATAAATCTAAACTTCCAGTAACCTTGTCTGTAGCTTTCAATACTTCAATAAATATTGATTAAACCACCCAAATGGAGAAAAGTAATTGAAGTAATTAGAAGAGAAGTTTTTAGACATATGATCCATTCGTGATAGGTTAAACCAAATCAGAAGAGGGTGAACGTAGGCTATATTCGGATTTTTCTTTGGGACAAGAAAACGTTCAAGTGTGGGGATGTTTGATGTACCCTAAGATATACATATTTATTTACCAAATATCCCCTGCAAAATGGGATAAAATTGACTAACTATCACAAGAATACAGTTGTTTTGTCTTCTTTTTAGTTTTTTAAGATTATTCAAGCAAAACTTACGAAAAGAGCAAGAAATGAAGAAAATCAGATAAAAGAAGATCAAGATCCTGAATTTTGGACTATGACACAACCCGTGCCCACCTTGGCACGACCCCGTACCCACCTCCGAAGATGCTCTTTTTCAGCACTGACAGACACGACCCGTGCTCCTGATATGACACGACCCGTGCTCACTGACACTTGTAGCACGACCCCATGCCCTGTTATGGATCGGTAACATTGCAAGGTATGGGACTTATCCCACATTGGTTGTATGGGCAACTGATGTGAGGTTTATAGACCAAATGGGCTTTCTCACCCATCAGACTTGTCTTTTGGGTTGAGTTCTCTTGATTGGTCTGTAACAATGGTATTAGAGCCAGACTCGTAGTGGTGGCCCACAAAGTGGTGGCCTAGAGGAAGCTAGTCGTGACCAACGTGGCCGTGACCAACGAGACCTCGGATTAGTGGCTCACGGAGTGGTGGCCTAGAGAGAGCCAGCCGTGACCAGCGTGACCGTGACCAACGAGGACGTTGGCCCTTAAGAAGGGTCGATTGTTATGGATCAGTAACATTGCAAGGTGTGAGACTTGTCTATTAGGTTTATAGACCAAATGGGCTCTCTCACCCATCAGACTAGTCTTTTAGGTTGAGTTCTCCTGTTTGGTCTGTAACAAACTCCTAGCACCATATCATAATTATCAAGTGGCAGCAACAACACATCAACATCAAACCATATACCTTGCATCATCCACTTAAAATTTTTGCACATTTTGGTACAACTCAATTGACCACCATTAGCCACAGTGACTTTCATAGACTTTACTGTCACTGTGCTACACTACATTTTGATAGCCAACTCTTCATTGATGAAGTTGTGAGTGGAGCCAGAATCCACCAAAATGTGAAGTGTTCTTGTACCAATGGATCCAAATATTCTCATGGTAGAATAAGAGTGAATTCCAGTTAAAGCATGAATAGAAATGTGAGGTTCATAATCATCACCCTCCCCTGCCCTCACATCCTCTTCTTCATCATCCACTAACTCAATCACAAATAGTTTCATATTCTTACACTTATGACCAGGGGTGTACTTTTCACTACACCAAAAACATTCCCTTTTTGACCTTTTTTCATCAACTTCCTTAGATGTCAATCTTTTAGTGGTATTAGTAGGATTAGGCAATAGTGGCAACTTATTAGCATTTATAGGCCCCCCAAGTTTATTACTAACAGCAGAATTCTTATCAATTGAAGAGTATAATTGAAATGAGTTATACCTCTTAGGAGCATGACTGAATAGAGTTGTATTGGCAATACCCTGCTGTTTAGCCAAAGAATATGCTTCCCTTAAAGACTTTGGTCTGAACATCTTGATTGGACATTTAATTTCTGGTTTAAGGCCTCCCACAAACAAACTCACATCATATTCTTCAGTAATATTGACTTTATTGAGTAACAAATCAAAGGCCTCACAATAAGACTTCAAGGACTCCGTTTGATGTAATGCTTTAACTTTTCCATTACATCTTCTAAATCGTTGTCTGCAATTCGAGCTATTGCTGATCGGATGTAATTTGACCAAGAAATCTTATCAAGAACTCCCCCATGCAGTCTAACATGTGCCTGATGCCATTGCAGGGCACTGCCCTCTAAATTGACCACAGCTACTCTCAACTTCATGTTCTCAGGTGTGTTATGCATAACAAAAAAATGCTCGCACTTATAGATCCACCCTTCTACATCAGTACCATCGAATTTTGCTCAGGACCTTCTCCACTATTGGTAATTTGAAGTCCGCCATTGTTGTTGATCTGCGCGCTGTGCCATTTCTCGAACATCTGTTCCTGTTGAACCTTAATTTTCTTCCTTAATTGCTCCATGCTTGCCTCCATGCTCTGTTTAAGATCCGATTGCCCTTGCTCCAAGTTCGATTGACATCGGCCATCAATTCTTGAGTATTCGATTCCAATCAGAAGAAGTTCTTCTCATGATCATTCAGTGTTTTCTCTAGTTCCTTGATCGTCTTCATCTTCGTTGTAATCTCCTACACTCGTCGGAATGATACTTGCCGGAGAACGGTCACCGAGCTCCGAGGATTCGAAAGATCTGATACCAATTAATAGCAACAATTTGAGGGAAGAATTTAGAGAGGGAAAGAGATCTCAACTTTCGCATGATTTCATTCAATGGCTAACCATCTGTTTATAACGATACTATTGAGTTAGTTAGTATTTACAATAACAGTCCCCCAACTATCACATTATTACAAAAGTAGCTAAAACATTTAGTAACTTATCATGCCCACTGACAGTTTGTAGAGTCTCTCTCCTCTCTAACAAGCAAGACCCGTGCCCCTAGCATGCACGACCCCGTGCCTAACCCCGGATTTGCCTATATAAGGAGCTCATTCTCTTCATTCCAACTTGCTCAGAGCCTAGCTCACTTCTCCTCCATCTAGTTTCATACCACGTTTTTCTTTTGAGCCATTTGATTTCGTGTTCTTGTGTCTTCTCGTCAAGATTGTAAGAACATAAACTTTTATAGTTAGTGAAATGTTATTTGTCTATGAATCTTTCATTATATCTCAAGTAAATCTTTTAGCCATGATTAGCTAAACTCTTACACTCATTTGGGGATAAGCGTATCTTTGGTGGGTTGGTAAAACTATTTTTGTAATCTTGCTATGAGGCAGAATTAATGACTTTATAAAAACCTTTTAATTGAAAGTTTATTATCAATTTCTTTGAACAAGCGTGCTCTATGTATCACAGACTATTTGAGGAGTCGAAATCTCATCAATCGGACTTGTGACACCCGGTTGGGGGATGATGCATGATCCATCGGGTGACTCGCGTCCCATGCTACATGATACGTTCGGGTTCCTTATGTCTATGTAAGCAAACCTGGCTGACCACGTGTATGCGGGCTGAAAGTATTTGGTTGGGACAAGGGTTGGTAATATTTTGTCACTTCACAAAAGCCGAAATGTACATGTTTGTGAACTTGGCTCTAGTTACGACTAACGTGCATGTGCGAGAGGGTGCATGGAAGAGACGGGGCTTAGTCCTTTAAAAGATCGTTTTTATAATAAAATAATCTTGCACGTAGGGTTGTGGCCCTGTTCATGACGGCGTGTCGAGTGTAATGGTGGCCCGACCAAGGATCCCTACAACTAAATGACATCAATACTGCTATATTTATTTACTAGCAGCACAGTTCCCTGGAGTTCATACCTTAAGGGGCGATCGCCTGGGAGAGTAGTGATACTAGATTTGAGGCTGAGAGGCGGTCTAGTTGCTTGCTAGCAAATAATCTCACGAGAAGGGTTTAAATTATAAGAGACCAAAATTGTCATTGATAAGCCCCCAAATGATATTATCTTCGACCGAGTTGACCACACACACCTTTTTATTCCCTTATATATCAATTTTGCTAGCTAAGTTGTACACTCAAGTGGCACTATTCCCTCCACGTGTAATTTTCGTGTGGTGCCATGTGTTTTCTGATTTTGTTTTATTTTTTTTAGTTTCCAGTTATTTCATCATGTTTTGTATTTAATGTTTCGGAATTGTTTCCATGTTAAGATGTGCCTTGGTGGTAGCTATGGATGGTTTCAACGCGAGGGTCTCAGGTTCGAATCCTGAACCCTCCTATTTTTTAATTTTTTTTTGCTTTACAGTTCCAGCTTTCTTCTTTTTATCAATTTTCTTATTGGCCTGAGAGGTGGTGGGGTACAACTGTCACATAAAGCTTTTCTCCATGAATACGTGGCTTTTCTTATTGGCTTCAGAGGCGGTGGGGTACAGCTGTCACATAAAGCTTCTAAATTTCTGATTTCTGATTTAAATGGTTTCACCTAGCATTATATTTCTCTCACACTCACAATCTCACCCATCTATTATCTCTCTCTTTCTCTAATGGTTTCTCTTCATATCACCATCTTCGGCGACCACCGACTCATCAACAGCCGCCTACCATATGCCATCCATCGCTACGCTGGTGTACTGGCTTTCGGTGTTGTTCTCTGACTGCCGGAGGTTGGCGCTAGCTAATCTCCGTGCCTATATTCATGGCAATCGCCGGTCGGATGTTCGAGTTACACCATTGACCACAGCTGGCTTCCGTAGCTACCTCCGTTCGGACCTTGGGGCATTGATGCGACCATCTTTTGTGCGGTTTCTCCGCTTCCACTGTTGTCTCCGGATGTGGTGGCGTTTGACAGCGACTAATCGATTTTATGGCTAGGGTTTCTAGCCTGGAATTGTTCTCCGATGGTTTGCTCTCTTTAGATTGCGACGGTTGTTTTATCAGTGAGTTGTATTACCTTTACGGCGATGACAAAATCTCTAATTTGTGGTTCCTTTTGGTTGTGATGAACCTTTATGTTCTGAGTCACCTTGAACCTTAACGGCTTCTATGTTGTTTTTTCTCATGGGGATGGAAGTGCTCAGGACTAAAACCAAATATTTGATTTGTTTTGTATTTTCGATGTGCTTAATCTATTGGGTTGCTATGACAACTCGGTTTCTGTTTGGCTTTTTATCGATGAATCAGTTGCAATATATGGTCACTATTGTTTGTGGCTTTTCGAGCTTGCATTGTTGAGGCTATTTTGAACTGTTATGGCTGTGATGATTTCTTTATTCTTCTCTGTTCTAGGCAGCTATGATTATGGTGAGCTGGGGGCGTAAACGTTGCTTTATCGCAACCCTCATCATGATCGGTGTCAATGATACGATGAGGAACTTACATCTGAGCCTCATATGTTATATGTATTGTTTTCGATTTTGAAAATGTTTGCTTTTGAAGATTTTTTGTTGTTGGGTATCTTTACGTTTTTGTTGATGCTTCAAATTTCTTGGTTTCTTAGTGATATAGGTTTAACTCAACTCTTATTCACAGAAAAATGATATTTAATATTTTAGAAAAAAGAATTGATTTTCAAGCTATCGGTAAGATACTTTTTTTTTTGAAAGGCTCCGTCGGGTCGCGTCACGTCTGGCAATGGCTTCCAGCTTAGACGGACCACACTCCAAACACCCCAAGGGGGAAACCTCAACGAACCGGGTAAAACCCCCCCTCAGCCTTCGTGGCCGAGACTCGAACACCTGACCTCCTGTTTCCAGGGGTCAGGCAGTATCCATTGAGCTAGGCTCGCATGATTATCGGTAAGATACTTAATGAGCAACCATTGAAAGTTTTGTTTTTCTTAATCTGAGACTTAAGTGTCTCTTTATTAGTTTGATAATTGCGTCCACTTGATGAGCAACCATTGAAAGTTTAGTTTTTTTTTAATCTGAGACTTAAGTGTCTCTTTATTAGTTTGATAATTGCGTCCAGTATGTCACTGTGGGAGTATAAATTTGGAGAAAAAGTGTATTTCATAAATCATATTTTTTCTATCATTCGTTTACGACAAAATCAGGTGATAATGATCGAAAATGTTCCATGTTAGATGCACTTTTTTTATTCATGATTTTTGTCAAATTAATCTTTGTTGTTGGTATTTTATCTTAATTTTTAATACCCTTTTTTACGTGCCACATACGAACATAATTTATCGTTTTCATATTCTTGATTATTGGTGGTTT
>JBCNJP010000008.1:5575163-5590528 GCA_039602395.1 Deinandra increscens subsp. villosa | reverse complement strand
TCAAAAAAACCGTGACCAAAGTCACTTTTTGACGTAGTGATACAAACCCTAATTTACGTAAAAGGTATTGTACAAAATCGAACAATCTAAATTTATGCATCACTTAATTTCCTTTTAAATGCTTTAAATTGGCCACCAACTACCACCCGTCCAAATTCTATTATTATTAAAAAAAGGAAAATTGGATTTAAATAATCATAAGTTTTGAGTGTTGGTCGGTAATAATCCCACTTTTAATAATAACCCTCAGTGGTCCCAAGTTTCATCCTATTTACTGATAATGGTCTTGCCGTTAAAAACTTTAACACCGTTAAGTTTTTAATGACGTGGCAGCTGATGTGGATATATTTAATTTTCTTTTTTTACCACATGCCACATCACCATCTTCTTCCTCCCATAATTTTGCACCCCCACAACCACCACCTGCAACTCTCCGCCACCGTGTCCTCTGGCGAAAAAATGATTGGGGTTTTTATAACCCTCAGTGGAGTATCGGTTGCATCTGTAGCACCAGAAAGATGATGATGGAGATCCAACCGTTGACATCTATGATTATCATTTATCAAAATTTATAAATCGATATCTTAAAATACACAAACCCAAAATCCACTTACCTGATTTACAAGAAAAATGAGATCTTATTTCTTGAAATTTTTACGGTTCTTATAAAAATAATTTTGAACCTTAAATAGACAACGAAATCGTGGAATTGTCTGAATTGCGAATAGGAATCTTCAATCAAGAGTATTTATGCAGTAAGTCATGAATATGATATTGAAATGAATCAGTGGAAAAGGGGAATCTCTCTGGCGGGAAGAGGGTGGGGATAAAGAAAGAGAGTTGTATATGTGTCTGCATATTATCCAAGAAAGAAAGATCGGTGTTTTTAACTCCTCGCCGGAGAAGGGTTGCAGGTGGTGGTAGTGGGGTGTAAAATTTTGTGAGAAAGAAGATGGTGATGTGGCATGGGGTAAAAAAAAAGAAAATTAAATAAATATCCACCTCAGCTGCCACGTCATTAAAAAAATTAACGAGGTTAAGTTTTTTAACGGCAGGACCACTATCAGTAAATAAGATGAAACTTGGGACCACTGAGAGTTATTATTAAAAGTGAGATTATTAGCGGCCAACCCTCAAAACTTGGGATTATTTAAATCCAATTTTCCTTAAAAAAATACGAAACTACATATAAAACCATGTCACGCATGCAAAACCCTAAAAGCTCAGACCCCCCCCCCCCCCCAATTTAACACCCAAAAAACAATGGCTTCTTCTTCTGCAAACGAAGACATTCAAATGGTGATAGGTCTGCTAAAGAAAATGATCAATGACGAAAAGTTGTTAGATCAAGTTACAAGAAACTCCAAAGGCATGCTGACCATCTTGATATCTGATAACGTCGGGTATGATTCAATCTGATCAAGGAACTCATTCCAGAAGAAAGAACGGAGGTTACTGAGAAGACTAAAAACTACATTTCTAACGAAGTCAAGCTGGACTGAGATCGCCGAGAAGCTGAAGGCCCTTCTATCGAACACCCTGGAAAAGTATAAACGCAAGAGGAACGGGGTGAGGGAAATAGAAAACTTTTAGTTATCAATCACTATGGGGCTTTTTGTTTGATTGGTTGGGGTCTCTTTTGGTTCTTAATATGAAGCTTTAGTTTAATTTCTAGCTCATATTCTAGTGCAATAGTTATCAGTTTTCAATAGATGTTAATCGAATATAATATATTTATCTTCTATAAAATTATTTATGTTTACATAATAACGCAAGTAATAGTGACTATCACGCATACATTAAAATTTACTAAAGTTTTATGCTCTATTATTTAATTACGAACATTAAACAATAAAAAAAAGTATCATGTGTATTAATAATGCAAGTATAAACATTATCATACAACAATAACAAAAGGTAATGTGTATTAATAAGGCAAGTATATACAATTATCATGCAACATAAACTCTAACGTATATTAATAACGCACGTATATACATTTATCACACAAGTAAGAGTGAAAACAAATTCAACTCATAACTAAACTACTACGCTGCATCTTCTCCTTCCCCTATTTCTTCTCTATCTCGTTCTTAATTAGAACTGCATGTCCTTCTAACATGTCATCTCTTACCACAAATCAATCATGAATGAATGACTCCTTTTACCCGCACGACTATTAGCTTGCTCTTTCTTTGATTTAATCCTCTTATGCGAACCACGACCTTTGTTTTTAATACCACCAGGAAGCCTTGTGGTAGCTTCTATAGATTGGTTAGCTCTTAAAATATCAGCAAACCTATCTTTCCGGTTTTTTTGCAGGTAGGTATTGGACGTTGATCTTCATCCGCTTTCTTCATCATTTTTTTCATTTGATCCCTCACTGAACATAAAGCCTCTAGATCTGGTACCAGACGATTAATAATGTATACGTATGAAAACATTATATCACACAATACATGATCATGTTGGGTTTTACAGTGGGTATCCGGGTTGCCCGTTTTTATTTTTTACCGAATAAATTAACGGGTCAATTAATCAGATTAATTGCGCAGCGGAAAAACAAGTTTTACAACGCGAATAAAGTAAAAACCGTAGACCGGATCTGATCACCGTGTACGCGTAAATACTGAAAATAAATTAAACAAATTAATTTAAATATCTAAATAGTTTAGATATACCTTGGCAGAGTCCGAACAACCGTTCAAGACACCGGGGTTCGACGAATTGGCGCTAGGGTTAACGGCAACGCCCGACTCGAACCGGCATAGTCAAGTCTTCAACCAACTTTGAAGATGGGCCCTCAGGCACCACAGGCGGGTTCATCTCATGAACCGGGGGTGGTGGCGGTAACGAAACCATGCTATGTATCATAGCATTCCAATCGAACGGTTCCACCGTGCTTGACGACGAATCCGTCATAGAGACATCTTCGTTCGTCGCGCGTGGAGGCGGCGGAGGAAGTGGCATAATGGTGGCGGCATACAAAGGCGCCGGCCACTCAGGGTTTTCACCCGGTTCGACGGTGGCGGCACGAGACGGTTCAAACAACGGTCTCGGTGGCGCGGGTAAAGCGAGAACCACCTCACAGTGGTCCTCGCCAAAGAGGTCGGCGACGACGGCGGCACGGGCCGCGGCGGCAGTTACGACAACGGCAGCGGCAGACTCTCTCTCGGCGGCGGCGGTGGTCTCGAGTTTCAATGCGACAGCAATCAAACGTGGGTCACGTTTCACCATTGTATTCGTCGGAAAAGGCGACGGAGGGTGGTGGTTGTGGTGCGCCGGAAACGAGAGGGAGATGAGGGGGAGGGATCGCGACGGCAAGGGGAGGAGAGGGAGAGTGGTTTACGATTAGGGTTTTTTCTAATCCTCTCCTCCCTTCCTTTTTATACTTTTTCGTTGACTTCTTTGGCAAGCAAAG
Source organism: Deinandra increscens subsp. villosa (assembly GCA_039602395.1). Classification (NCBI taxonomy): domain Eukaryota; kingdom Viridiplantae; phylum Streptophyta; class Magnoliopsida; order Asterales; family Asteraceae; genus Deinandra; species Deinandra increscens. Next base: position 5,587,107 of record JBCNJP010000008.1, on the reverse strand, counting down.
CCCATCGCAATCAAAAACCTCTTAAGCCCAATGATTTTATTAGCCCATTAACAGTTAACGACTAGATAATCATTCGCCGACAATTTCCGTAAACTTTTTACGAAAAATAATTGTTTCGTTACGTTTAAATAAATAACTATTATTTATTTAATTTAAACCATTTGAATTAATTAACATTTAATTAATTAGAAGTTCGTTGACTCCGGTGTAACTCTTCCAGGTCGTAACCGGGTCGGTTACGATAAGTGTCGGGTCAGGACACCTAGTATCCAACAATCTCCCACTTGGACTGATCGCGACACTTTAGCGTTATCAGAGGTACTCTAGCTATGCATGGCTACACCAACCAGTTTCGACACTTTAAGTTGACAGCCAAAATATATCTGATTGCAAAGCAAGCAGATAGAGGACCTTTTGGTAACCGTTTTCATATGTTCCTTTCCATTCTATACGTAGATGAATAATGAGACATGGACTCTCATGTATTAGATTCATCGATTTCATTCTCGTTATCTGATTCAAAGTGTACCAATCAAACACACAGTAAGTTTGGGTAAGGCCTCACACTTCACATTTGGAATCAACGAGGGCGCCTTTATGTCTATCTATTGCCGAAGAAATAGTACGAAATCCCGTCTTGAGGCATACAACTCCCACTGAACTTTAGATCCATTCCCAAAAGCAGCCCTATTGATGGCAGTTACGCGACATCGAGATACTACAATCAAAGGATAATCTGCAGTAAACGAGAGTTCCAGTATACGTCTCAGGTCTAAGGAAACATTAGAGCATACCAATAATCAAGCAATCGAAGCCTCCATGATTGAATTGCTTGACGCGAGTTACGTCCAACGTCATTCTTTAATGAGGTCTGTGACTTTGAACGTTAAACCCCTTTTAAGGTTCAAAATCAGAATAGTCTTGATTTAGAGTTGTTCCCATGTCTTTAATCAACTACGGACATTTAGAACAATATCAACAATTGTTCAGGGATGATTAAATGTATTAACATTGAACACAGTTATGAAATTACATATTGCATTTACTGATGAAATATGAATAGTATAGATAACTGTTATATATTCGTACACCCAAATACTAAATCAAAACATTTCTTTAGCTAATCTAAGCCCTATCGCTTCTCTGTGACGATCATGAATCTCTTGAGTCATGGGCTTTGTAAAGGGATCAGCTAAGTTTTGATTTGTATCTACTTTGCATATCTTTATTTCATTTCTTTCAACTAGTTCTCTTATTTAGTGAAATTTACTCAGAATGTGCTTGGCCTTTCTTATGAGACCTTGGCTCTTTAGCTTGAGCAATAGTGTCTGTGTTATCGCACATCATCTCGATTGGTTGCTTGACACTTGGAACCACATCGAGATCTGTGATGAACTTCTTCATCCAAACTGCTTCCTTGGCAGCTTCTGAGGTGGCTATGTATTCAGATTCAGTAGTAGAATCAGCTACCACTGACTGTTTGGTGCTACACCACGAAACAACACCTCCATTGAGGGTGAATACGTGTCCGGACTGCGAGCGAGAGTCATCTCGGTCAGTCTGAAAACTAGCGTCGGTGTAACACTTTACAACGAGCTCATCAGTTCCTCCATATACCAAAAACATCTCACTCGTGTTTCTCAGGTGAAAGTGCGTGAACGTGCGGATCTTCTACTTAGTCGTAATGAGATCAAAGTAATACGAGATGAACCACAAAGAGTAAATACAAATGAACTTTGTATTAACCACAGAGACCACAGAGTACACAGAGTAAATGTATAACACGGAAGCTTAGATTGTTCATCTCCCTTGAATACAACACATGAAACACATATTTATAGAGCTGAAATATGACTGGCCGAACCTGCAGGTTCGGCCACACGTTCGGCCATGTCCGAACTCCAGGTTCGGCCTGAGTTCGGACCTCAGCATCCTTGTGTGAATCCGTCTTGTATTCGATACTTCACATGACGATCAAGGACCATGTATCAACAAACTCCCCCTCGGCATGTGCAGTATCATCTTCTCTATTCAAACTTGTATCTTGTATCTTCAATCAAACTCTTCCTCGTTCTTGACGATGAGTTCAATCTTGAATACTTGACATTGCATCGTGTGTAAATCTCTTTAGCAACAAACTTCAGAAGACTTGAAGTTGTGATGATCTCTTTCCACTTAGAAACCTGCCAACATAAATAACCTTGGTGCAAAATGTCTCTTCGAGACTCCAAGATAGATTGATTTTGAAAACTTGATCTTGTATTTCGTGTTGATCAATCGAAAACAAAACAGAAACAAAATCTTTTTGGCTTTTAGAAATTTTATATTAAAACACACCTAAAATCTTTTTGGTATTTTCTGATAAGAAAAGTAAATGCAATACAGAATCAAACACTATTTTTGTCTTTTGTGAGAAAGATCACAACTTGGGATCATATTGGTCATAACATGCTGAACTACATTTCAATTTCAATTATTGAAGCACATAAGCCATGCCGATTGCAGATATAGTTTGTCCAACTTTAAACTCTGGCACAATCATACTCATAACATCTGGATATGTTAAGATATTAATTAAGCTTGCTTTGACCAGTGTACCCCACACTATCAGACATATTCAGATATGCTTTTGCTTATCACATTTTGTGATCTCATTTGTGATTTTAATCACACAATGATTGTAACCATGATATAGTCAACTGTGTTCCATGCAAAAAGAAATAAGAACGTTAAATCGTCTACCTTAAGGTCGATCTTTTGATACGCAGATAAGGCCTCGGATTTAACAAAATAAGAAAATAAAACAAGTTGAAGTTGTATAACTCAAGAACAATCAGGTCGGTACTCCCGTACACGCAGAGAAAGTCCGATGAGTTATACGAAACACCAAAGAAAATAAAGCAGAACGTCAAACGAACAACAATCAGGTCGGTCTTTCGACACGCAGAGAAAGTCCGATCGTTTGACAAAATAAAGAAAATCAAACAAGTTTAAATCTTTGCAAAATGAACACATGTATACACAGTGACTTCTCATTTTATTTTTCACATATCTTTTTCTTGATATATCATGAGATATGCATCAAGATGTTGTCCACTAGGTCAAGCATCAGATTTAGTGTATATCACATTTGTATACTTTCTGATTTGCCGAGCCTACCTTGCACATCGATCAAATGATCTTATGGCTTTTCCATTTACTTTATCCATGAGTCAGACACTGTCAGCCAATGTACCATCATTTCCCAATCATGTCGAATACAATTTCTCATTTTTCAATGTTTTTGACTTTTTGTATTTTTCAATGTTTTTGTCTTTTTCAAATTTCTCCCCCTAAAACTGACAACTCTATTTATAGATTTTCATTTTTACGATTTGAAAAACAACACACTATTTTTGTAGTTTTGCAAAAACAACCTCCCCCTCAGAATGAGACGGAGTGAAAAATAAGAAAAAGTGATTATACCAACACGAACACAAGCAGGGTAGCCTTTTGAGAAAACAAAATTGACTTTGAAATTCAATTTAATTAGAAACAGATATTTCACAATCAGCAATTTTCCAATCACCGAAAGATCTTCCTGAAACACCTGCTTGACACCAAATAAAACATTAGTCGCATTGGAATCGACCCGAATCAACAGCGTCGGGTCGCCCGGTGTCTTCCACAAAGTCTTTGTTGGCCTTGGAAACAACTTTTGGTTTCCAAATTTGTATAAGTTTTAATTTTTGATCGGAACCTGAATCAGATTCAACCGACGTACTTGACTGTAGACCAAGACGATTTACGAGTTGACTTAATCTTTGGAGACCATGGTTCATCAAAAATCTGACCTTTGTTATCCACATATTTTGCAGTTTTGTGGATATATGCAGTCGTCGGACAATCAGCAGCTAGATGTCCTGGTTGACGACATACATAACAAAGTCTTTCTCTAAAATTGTTTGAAAATGGTTTTGACCTTTGAGAATCAGATGAATGTTCAGAATGAAAGTTATCAAAGAAACCATCAGAAGAATCATACCTAGGAGATGGACTCGTAGAAGATGAAGATCCTCCAGAATAATATGAAAATTCCTTCTGAGATGGTGATTTCTTTGTAACTGTTGCTCTAGGAACCTTCTCAGCCGTCACGATTTCTGTGCTTGAACGGTTCCTCCAATACTTTGTAACCTAAACCATTATGTTTAGATCCTTGAATCTTTGAAGAATTTGAAGAAGAACCTGAAGCAACGCTTGATTTAGCAGTCACTAGTGAATTTGTCTTTGATATCCTTCAGCTTGTTCTTTTCAATTAAAACTTTCTCTTCTTCGGTTGCAGATGAAGAACTGGAAGCAACTGTATCAAATACTTTCTCATTTTCCAGCAATACAGGCTTTGAAACAAATTTTGGAGCTTCACCCAAAGGTTTCTCCTTCTTTTTAGACTTGGACTTGTTCTTCTTGGGCGGAGTAGCAAACTTTGAATAGTCATGCAGTTCATTGTTTGGATCAATCTGAGAAGAAGTAACTTCAATCAAATCCACTGGTTGAGGTACCAAGTGAATATTTTCTTCCGTAGACTTCTCTGAACTCTGATCCTGCTTGTATAAGAAGTTAAGCAATGTCGGTGACAAATTGCAGTTCTTCACTTGCCTTTTCAACTCCAAAATCTCCAATTTTAAATCATTAATCTTCTGTTGACCTTCAAACACCTCTTGTTGTGACTTGATGAATTTTGCATTGAGATCATCATATTCGTAAGTTTGTAACTTCCGGATCTCACATTCAGCATATAATTCTTCAAGCACATTTTCTCGCTTTTGCTTGTATATTTCAACATCTTTAGTTAACACTTCATTCTTGTCTCTGTAAAGAACATTTTCATCTTGAAGCATAGAGATCTTGTTTTGAAGCTTCTCAACGGTAACAGCAGTTTTTGCAATAAGAGCAGTAGCCTCTTCATATTTTTGCTGAACCGGATAACTCTTCTCAAACAGATTCTCAAAATCTTGAGCTGCATCTAACGCTTCAGCTTTGGCTTTCTCACACCCTTCAGCCAATTGAGCCTTTTCCTTCAAAACATCTTCATGAATATGAACTAACGCATAATATTTCTTTTGAAAATCTTCCAACTCTTTCTTTAACACCACAATTTCTTCAGTTGAAATTTGACAATCTTGTTCAAAACTTGCAATTTTCTTGAGCAACTTCTCACATTTATAACATTTAAATTCGTCATCTTTTGAATTCTCAGAAATCTTAGGTAATTCTTCTTGAACCAAAGATATACTTGAAGAAGTATCAGATTCTGTTAAAAAGCTTTCATCATCAGCATGTTGAACAGTTAAAGCAATTGAGATCGGAGTATTATTCTTTTTAATTTCTGAATCTGCATTCCAGGCAAACCCATCTGAATGCATAAATGTATCAGTCCAATCATGAGCAAGAGTAGCAGATTTCTGCTCAATCTTTTCAGCTTTATCTGATGGATGAAAAACTAAATGTGCATGCTGACCAGTCTTCAATTTACTTTCTGCAGAACTTGGACATTCTCGAGCAAAGTGACCATAAACGGAACACTTATAACATTTCACCTTAGATTTGTCCAAACCAATTTTTCCTTCCTGATGTAGTCTCTTCTTACCAGTTCTATTGAAAAACTTCTTTGTTCGACGAACCAACATAGCATATTGCCAATTTAGATCCATTTCCTCCAAATGATCATAATCAATCTGATCGTAATCTTCATTTGCTAACTCAGCATTACTCACAGAACCAGTAATAACACCAAAGTATGAAGACACTAATGCAGACATCAACGCATTATAATCATCGATAGTTTGAACAGACAATGCACTTTGAGTCGAAGAACTAGGAATTGACACAGTACAACCAGCAGAGGAATAACTTGGAATTTCAGATTTACCTGCCAGAAATGCTGTAGGAGGTGCAGAACTAAGAATATTAGACTTTCCAGCATTCAAAGTTGAATCATTGTTGCCATAATACACTGCAGGATTCTGAATTTGCTCAGGAAGTGACTTATTTACTTTTAACTCCATATCCCTAGCTTGGATTCTTTGAATCAAATCATTAAACGACAACCTTGGATAATCCTTATCATTAGTAATCATCATCACATAATTTTCCCACTTCTCTGGTAGAGCTTCCATAATCTTTTCTTTTCTATCAGCTTCATCTTTTGTAAGATTCACCAACTTCATTTCACTCATTAAATGTGCAAATCTTGCAATTAGATTTGGAATTGATTCATTTTGATAATGCTTGAAGCTATCAAATTCTTTCTTCAACACTTTTTGTCGACTTTTCTTATACTGGTCATTGCCTTCACATCTCTTTTCTAGAGCATCCCACAAGCTCTTTGCGGTATAGTTGCTTGAAAATTGATGTAGTAAATCAGTAGGCAAAGCCATTGTTAAAGTGCCATAAGCCTTTTTCTCAGCTTGATATGCTTTCTTTTGTTCACCAGAAAGCTTTCTTTGAAGAATTGGCTCCCCATCCTCACCCTTAGGATATGTATATTGTTTAGAATACGATAACCACATATCGATATCATTTGCGGAAACAAACGCTTCAAATCGTGTCACCCAACTATGATAATCTTCCAATTTAAGTAATTTGGGAACTTTCTGACTTGTTCCAATTTCATTATCATAGTTAATCATTGTTTGCATCGTTGCCTGAACCGAATTTTGAATAGCCGCGAACGCTTGAAAATCGGACATTTTCGAAAAACAGGTTACTGTTCACTCCGAACCTCGTCCGAACCTCCTCCGAGCTGCCTCCGAACTTAATCCGAACTTAACAACACCGAACTCTCTCCGAACCTGACCTTCGGACGAACAAGAACCAAACAACTCCGAACTATCACCGAACTTAGTCCGAACACAGACCGATCCCTCACCGAACACTCACCGAACCAAAATAGAGACCGAACTCCGTCCGAACCTCAAGTTCGGAGCGGTTATGCCGAACTTGTCCGAACCTCAAACGAGACAGAGTTCACTCGACCTCATTTTCTCGATTTTCAACGTTTTTGACTGGAATTTTCGACAGAAATTCAAGCAAACTCGATAGAAACAATCTAGAAACAAATTTTTGACGAAAAGCACACTCGAGACGATCAAACGAACTCAAAAATGATTGACATTTTCGCAAAAATGTGAATTTGAACTCAAAACTCCAAAAAACACTGATCTCCGACTAGTAGAGCAAACCTAATGCTCTGATACCACTTGAAAGTGCGTGAACATGCGGATCTTCTACTTAGTCGTAATGAAATCAAAGTAATACGAGATGAAACACAAAGAGTAAATACAAATGAACTTTGTATTAACCACAGAGACCACAGAGTACACAGATGAATATAACACGGAAGCTTAGACTGTTCATCTCCCTTGAATACAACACATGAAACACATATTTATAGAGCTGAAATATGACTGGCCGAACCTGAGGTTCGGCCACACGTTCGGCCATGTCCGAACTCCAGGTTCGGCCTGAGTTCGGACCTCAGCATCCTTGTGTGAATCCGTCTTGTATTCGATACTTCACATGACGATCAAGGACCATGTATCAACATCAGGTATTTCAGGATGTTCTTTACAGCAGTCTTGTGAGCTAGACCGGGACTCTGCTGGTATCGACTTGTCAGGATCAATGCAAACGAGACATCCGGTCGAGTGCAGAGCATGACATACATAATTGAGCCTCTAGCAGAAGCAAATGGGATCGAAGCCATTTGGTTGATCTCCTTCTCCGTTTGAGGAGATTGAGATTTGTTCAAGATAACACCCTTTGTCATAGGGACGACTTCTTTCTTGGAGTTGCTCATGTTAAATCGTGCTATAATCTTGTCAATGTATGTACTTTGACTGAGACCCAGAAGCCGCTTCGATCGATCTCTGTGAATCTTAATTCCCAGAATATAAGCGGCTTCCCCAAGATCCTTCATAGCGAAACAAGATAAAAGCCATTTCTTAACCTCGTTAAGCATGGGTATGTTGTTTCCTATGATCAAGATATCATCCACATACAAGATGAGGAATGATATAGTGCTCCCACTTGCCTTTCTGTAAACACACGGTTCATCTTCGTTTTGAGCAAAGCCAAACTCCTTGACTTTCTGGTCAAAGCGAAGATTTCACCTTCGAGATGCTTGTTTAGGCCCATAAATGGACTTATTCAACTTGCAAACCCTATTTGAATATTTAGGATCGACAAAACCATCAGGCTGAACCCTGTAGACATCCTCAGTGAGTTGTCCATTCAGGAACGCGGTTTTAACATCCATTTGCCATATCTCATAGTCATGGTATGCAGCTATGGCAAGTAATATCCTAATCGATTTGATCATGGCCACGGGTGAGAAGGTTTCTTCATAGTCAATCCCTTAGGTTTGAGTGAAACCTTTCGCAACAAGTCGTGCCTTATAGGTTTGCACATTTCCATGCATGTCAGTTTTTCTTTTAAAGATCCACTTGCTCTCTACTACCCGAGAACCGGGGGGTAGCTCAATCAAGTCACATACTTGATTATCACGCATGGATTGCATCTCGGCGTTTATGGCTTCAAGCCATTTGTGAGAATCAGGATCTAACACATCAGCTTTATAATTAGTAGGTTCGTCATCTGAGTCAGCTACTAATTGGACATCAGGACCTTCTAGATGGCAGAGGTATCTATCAGGTTCCCTGCGTGTCCTTTCGCTCATGCGAACGCTTGTGTTTTGGTCTGATGGTGCGACAACCATTTGTCGGTCAGACACTAGCGACCGTCTCAGGGTTTTGTGTTTCTCGAACTTCTTCGAGATCCACTGGATCACTATTTGTTCCTCTATTTAGAAACTCTTTCTCAAGGAACATATCCTTCCTTTTGATAGAAACATGGTTTCCATCAGGATGGTAAAAGTAATAGCTTATATTACAATAGTATCCGATGAAAATTACTTTTTCACCTCGAGGATCAAGCTTGTTGTCAGATTCACTAGTGACATAGGCTCGCATCCCCATACCCTAAGGTAAGGGAAAGATTAGGAGAAGATGTAGGATAGTTATTAGTTAGAGTTAAACTAAAACAAAGCACTTTACTTGCAAATATAACCCTGCGGAATTAAAGTTATATTTCACTTTACTCAAGCAATATTAAGTTCTTGTGTATAATGTAAAAGCTTGATTTGCAGAATTATAGTAACAACAAAGTATCAAATACTTGGCACTATTTGCATTAACTCAAAGCTACACTATTACAAGTTGTTCAAGAACTGATAACAACGATGATAATGGTGATGTGTAAACTAGAGCTAACTATGCTATATATAGTGCTGATGAGATCAATGACAGCCATTGATCTCATGTGATCTAATCTAGACCGTAAACTAAAAAGTCAAATACAAACTACCAAAAGAATAAACATCGGCAATTGGAATATCTTGCGTGTTTGCAGCAACATACTACTTTAGGAGAGCGGCTTGAATCAGATATAGAAGCATACGAGAAGCTTTTGCAGGATTGGACTTGCTGAAAAGACATCTCAGGAAAAGTCCGGTTGAACTCATTATCTGGTGGATAAATCGAGTTCACCCGGAATATTCGCTAAAGGACAAAACTGCTTCTTTCCGCTTGAACTGCCAGTTCCGCTTGAAGTGAGAATTCTGCTTCAACTTCAACTTTAGCCGGAACTATACAAAATTGGCATTCAGCCGGAAATCTTCCAAGTGCAATATTCCTTACAGAAGAATTATGCCATATCTCATATGGGGTCTTATCCACTTTCTTGGTCGGTGCCAGATTTATGAGGCGAGCGGCGGTCAAGAGAGCATAACCCCAAAAGGAGTGGGACAAGGTAGTCCTACACATCATCGATCGAACCATGTTCAACAAGGTTCGATTCCTCCTTTCACTAACACCATTCAACTGTGGCGTACCGGGAGGAGTGGGTTGTGAAATAATTCCACAAGCCTTGAGATGATCGAGGAATTCGTTGCTAAGATACTCACCACCTCTATCTGATCGAAGTATCTTAATAGTTCGATTTAGTTGATTTTCTACTTCCTTTTGAAACTCTTTGAACTTGTCAAAAGTTTCGTGCTTATGTTTCATCAGATAGACATAAGCATATCTGCTATAGTCATCTATGAAAGATACGAAGTAGCGTTCACGATTTCTCGTTTCGGTCCGAAAAGGTCCACACACATCTGTGTGTATTAACCCTAACAAACCTTCAGCCCGTTCACCAACATGGGTGAAGGGTGACTTGGTCAGTTTACCAGATAAACATGATTCGCATTCGCCGAAGGTATCTGCATCAGTGGATTCGAGAATCCCTGCAGATTGAAGCTTCTTGATGCGAGCCTTGCTTATGTGACCCAGTCGATGATGCCACAACGAGGAATCGTTATCAACTTTGTTTCGTTTAGAAACATGATAGAGTTGATCGTGCGTTTGAACAATTATCTCATATATACCATGTCGAGGTTTAGCCTCGAAATAAAAGATATCGTTAAAGTAGGTAAAAATGGAATTTCCATTAAACTTGTACTTAAAACCTTGTTCAAACAGGGAAGAGACAGAAATAATGTTTCTGGACAATCCAGGAGCATATAAACAGTTATCTAGAGTAACTACAAGACCGGTAGGACATGTAAGAGAATATATGCCGGTAGCCAAGACCGGGACTCTTTTGCCATCACCAACGATGAGCTCCATACCGCCTTGTTCTATCTTCTTCCACTTTTCAGGTTCCTGCAAAACATTAACAATGTGGAAACCACATCCAGTATCAAATACCCATGCATTGGAGGAAACAGTGAAAAGTTCAATAACATTTATTGACATACCTGATGAGCAACCCTTACCGGGGTTTCTAGTCATCTTGATCTTAGCAAGGTAGATGGGGCAGTTACGTTTCCAGTGGCCCATCTGATTACATTCAAAGCATTGGCGTTCCTGAGGAGGAGGCGCCGATGGTTTCTTGCCCTTGGTCTCTTTGACCTTGTTCTTGGTCTTGGTAATACCTGTATCAGCAACTCTGAGCACAGCCGGTGTGGTCCTGATCTTGACATTTGGAAATAATGTCAGAACCTCATCTAAAGTCTGAGCCGAGCAGTTTACCGCATGCAAGCGATAATGCTCGGGTAAAGATCCGAGGACTACATCCAAAGCCATCCCCTCAGGAATGGAGTAGCCGAGGTCGATCAGTCTGTCGCGATACCCCTTCATCATCATGACATGATCATAGGCAGAGGAATTGGGCGACATGTGGCAGTTCACGAAATGTTGAAGTGCTTTGCATCGCTCACCTCTCTGGCTCAACTCAAACAAATCTTTGAGTTTTCTCATGATCTCATACGCTCCCATATCGGTAAAGTTATACCGAAAATCCGGTGTCATGCTAGATAACATAAGCTCAGTGACTTCTCGAGAGTCATCACTGTGCTTCTGGATTTCCATCCGCGAGCGGTCGTTTAGCAAGTAAGACGGCGTGCTCGGGATGGGTCGGTCAAGAACATACAGCTTTCCAAAAAGCTTCAAGATGTTCCTCAGGAGGGTTTGCCATGACAAGAAGTTCGTCTCAGTGAATGGGTCCAGAGATACCATTGAACTTAGAGGAACCGTGTTTTCATTAGCCTTCTGAAATAATGCAAAGTAATTTTAAATTAGTATTTTCGGTGTAAACCATTTTCTTATATAAATTGGTAAGATTTATTTAATAAGAAAATTGAGAATTCGATTAGACGATTTTACTTGAGACCGCCAAATGAGCCTCAGGAGCAAACTCGTGTAACCAAACTGACAACGGTTGTCAATCGCGAAGTCTCAGTCGCGACTCTCGTTTATGAGGCCGCATAATACAATAAATTATGAAAAACCGTAAGACGGATCTTACTAGAGGTTTGCTTGATCGTAGAGTGAACACGAGAGGTAAATAAAGTTTGTTTTAT
>JBCNJP010000008.1:5555851-5574663 GCA_039602395.1 Deinandra increscens subsp. villosa | reverse complement strand
GATACTTCAAAAACTTCGAACTCAAAAATGAAGGTCTTCCAAGCGGATTTTGGGGGTCAAACTGGGGGGTTCCGTAACTCTTAACGGTTCTCAAGTTACGTCAATTTTAGTGAAAGTCACTTTTCTGCCAGCGGACCAAATCAAAATCAACGGACCAATTCCGGACCAAATCAAACAGGCGGACCAGATTTGTACTTGCGGACCACATGCCGGATCAGATTAACCAGCGGATCAGATTACAACCAGCGGACCATATGGTACGCTGAAATAACTGCCGCGGATCAGATGGTACGCTGAAACTGCCACGGATCAGAATTATGAAGATTGCCTACGCGGACCAGATCAGCGGATCAGATCTTCGATGAAGATACACGGGCGGACCAACCAGCGGACCAGAAAATTCATCCGGCGGACCAGAATTTCGACCTGCGGACCAAGCTGTAATCGAATGATTTTTCGATTTTGCAACTTTTGAAGCTTGAATTTGATTCAGTGAGGTGCGAAATCACTTCAGTAACACTCAGACATCATTTTTCATCTCAGAAACACTCGAAATTGGAAGAATTTGATGAAAACGTGAAGAAACCCAAACTTTCTCTCTCTAAAAATCCGAAAAATGATCAAAAACACAGCAATAGAGCAACCAATAGCTCTGATACCACTTGTAGAAACGAGATACGATCTTACTACTGCATGCTTTGATCAAACGTAATGAACACGGATGTAAATAAGAGATTTGTTATTGAATCACTTGAAGATTACAAAGAACTCTCTCTAGTTTCTCTCTCTAGAACACACACACAGAAAGTGTAGAAATGACAGAAGTGTTCAGAAGTGTTTAGCTCTCATTCTAACACTACCTATTTATACTAAGTGACTAACCACCCAGCGTACCAAACTGGTACGCCGGACCACATGGTCCGCCGGACCATGTGGTATGCCACTAAAGACATTTCTACCACAACTCATACTCAGACACGCTCACATAGATACAATACACGAGACACTCATAGCATAGGGATATGCTTCTACAAAAAGCCCTTGTTTGCAGCACACAATAGTATCTCCGGCTGGAGAGAGTAGATCACCCGACCTTCTCCCTCCGATCCCTAGGTTCGCACCGGAAACTATTCTAGGAGAAGTTCGAATCCGTTCCGTTCGGATATTGATCGGTCTTGGTTTGACATGGTTTACGCGTTACTGGCTCCCCGAAGAGTTAATATCTCCATTAGCTAAACCCTTTCTTATTCTTACCTTGCCTTTGGACTCGTATTTTGTTCGTACACAATCAACGGAGGCCTCCCCGACATATCTTGCAACGTCTTCAATAGCATGCTCTTACTTTGTCTAGTATTCTATAACCCTCCTGTATAAATTACAGAAGAAAAGACTGTCTTTGTTATGTGTAACTGCCCGGTGGGAGATCGGGTGAAGTATGCCACAGGTATTCAGGAAGATTCTGCCCTTACCTTGTGGAATGCACAAATCCAGATGTTGGGAATTGATGCTGCCAATGCCATAACGTGGCAAGAATTTAAGGATACGATCATGGAGGAGTACTGTCCTCAGGATCAAGTAAAAAGATTAGAGGGTGAATTCATGAATTCGAAGATGATTGGCTCGGAGGTAGAAGAATATACGGCCCGCTAGCATGAGTATGCAATACTATGTTCGACAATGGTTGACGCCGAATATAAAAGAATTGAAAGGTATGTGGACGGGCTGGTTCCACAAATTTAGGAAATGGTAACCTCTTTGAATCCAATTAATGTGCAATAGGCAATCAGGTTGGCACACAAGCTAACAGACTAGGCAGTAGCCCAGGGAACTCTACCACCAAAAAATCTCCAAAAACTACTCTTGATGGGAAAATGAAATGGGATGAAGAACCTAGCAACAACAATGCCGGTAACAACTCTAGAAAGTTTTCTGGCCCCCAAAACCAGAAGAAAATGTTCGACAACTCCAAGAGTGGTTTCAATAACAGTGGAGGCGGTAACCAAAATCGTCAAGGTAGCAGTGGTCAGAACTCGAAAGGGTACAAGGGGAAGGTACCCTATTGCAGCAAGTGCAACACTCGCCACAATGGAGACCGCAACAAACCCCCATGTGAGCGTTATGGGAAGAAAGGTCTCGTGGCCAGGAACTGTTGGGATGAACTCTTGAACTGATCCAAGCAAAACAATGAAGGCCCTAGAGGGTGTTACGAATGTGGAAAACCCGGGAACCTGAAGAAAGATTTCCCTCAACTCAGGAAGAACGGAAACAACAACAACAATAACAATGGTGGAGGTGGCGGTGGAAACGGTGGAAATGGTGCCAGAGGACGTGCTTTTGTCATGGGATCGGGTGAAGGCAAGAATGATGCCAATGTGATAACTGGTAAGTTTCATCTCAACAACTATTTTGCTAATGTATTATTTGATTTTGGTGTTGAGGAAAGTTTCATTTCAACCAAATTTTGCAAGTTGATAAAGGCTAATATAAATCCTATAGATGATAGGTACACAGTTGAATTAGCGAATGGTAATCTTTTCGATGCAACTCATGTAGTTAATGGTTGTACCTTAGAGTTCTCAAGTACAAATTCAATATAGAATTAATGCCTTTCACATTCGGTAGTTTCGATGTAATAATTGGTATGGACTGGCTGTCCGCACACCAGGCAGAAATCGTCTGCCAAGAAAAAGTCGTGTGTATACCAACCGCATGCGGAGAAGTACTCTCGATTCAAGGCGAAAAGGGAGGCACTGTCTCCAGAATCATATCATACCTCAAGACACGGAAGTACCTTCGGAAAGGACACATAGCCATCCTAGAAACGGTTACAGACAAGACCATGGTGGAACGAAAAATCGAGGATTTTCCGATAGTTCACGACTACCGTGACGTATTCCCGGAAGAACTACCAGGCCTACCTCCACATCGACAAGTTGAATTCGGAATCGACCTTATCCTCGGAGCAGCTCCTGTTGCCCGAGCTCCATACCGTTTGGTTGTAAATGAATTGCATGAATTATCCACTCAACTATAGGAGCTATTAGATAAAGGATTCATTAGACCTAGTCCGTCGCCATGGGGCGCTCCTGTGTTATTCGTCAAGAACAAAGATGGGTCGTTCAGAATGTGCATAGATTATCGTGAGCTTAACAAGGTTACTGTTAAGAACCGATATCCTCTTCCTTGGATCGATGATATCTTTGATCAATTGCAAGGATCCAGCTACTATTCAAAAATTCACTTAAGGTCCGGGTATCATCAACTCAGAGTACGCGAAGAAGACATATCAAAGACAGCTTTCAGAACGCGCTATGGTCACTACGAATTATTAGTCATGTCCTTCGGCTTAACGAATGCACCAGCAGTGTTCATGGATCTCATGAACCGAGTGTGCAAACCTTACCTAGATCAATTCGTCATTGTCTTCACCGACGACATTCTTGTTTACTCAAGGACTAATGGGAAACATGAGGAACATCTCAAAATAAATCTGGAACTATTAAGAAAGGAGCAACTTTACGCGAAATTCTCCAAGTGCGACTTCTGGATCCGGGAGTTTCAATTTATAGGTCATATCGTCGACAAACAAGGATCCACGTTGACCCAGCCAAGATAGAGGCAATCAAAAACTGGTCTACTCCCAAAGCACAAACAAAAATTCTCAATTCTTAGGTTTGGCGGGCTACTACAGTCGTTTCATAAAGTGATTCTCTTAGCTAGCTCAACCGTTAACCGCTCTCACGCATAAAGGCGTCCAGTACAGATGGGGTGACAAGGAAGATTTAGCCTTCCAAACTTTGAAAGAGAAACTCTGTACCGCACTAGCGAAGCTTGGGCAAAAAGTTTAGCGGGGGGCGAAAAGTCACAGATCTTAATCCCGGGGGGGTGGTCCTTAATATATATAAAAAAAAATCAAAAGTCGCAGAAATTAGCACTACGGCCAAAAAAAACCAGGGAGGGGGGCGACCTGTGCCGCTAGTGCCGCGTTGGAGTGTTGAAGCGCTGCATTGGAATGTTGTAGTGCAGTAATCTGATGTTGTGCTTGATGCAGTCTATGCTCCAAATCTGCTAGATTGGATTATGACTTAAGCTTGGTGACCCTGTCACGGATACCCATTACCCCCTGAGACAGGTTGTAGTGGTAGGTATCTCTCTCCTTCTGTTCATACCGCACTTGCTCGAGTTCCCTATCGCGGGTGCGATTGCTGATGGAATTGTGCTCGAGTTTTCCAAGGGTGTCGTCATAAGCTGCTATCAGTCCCGTAATGACCCTCTGCAAATCAAAGGGTAGGTCGACCCTGCTCGACACATGGTACATATCAAGCAACCGATATGTCGTGGGATTCAGCCAGCTATAATCGTCTGGTGCAAACCTATCAGGACGTAGGTGCTGATCTCGAAGGAAGTCCATTATCGTGTACACAGGATGCTCAGGCTCGCGGCCTTGTTGGTTAGAGAACGATGGCTGTTCGTTGGCAATTTTCTTTCCCTTACCCCTTATGTTGCCGTGTGGTGCCAAACTATCAGAACCCAGACAGACACAAACAAAAGAAAAACAACCTAATGTGAGTAATCGATTTTTGGCACGAGAATAGAAAATGTTTTTAGGAATTGTTGTAACTAATGTTCAAAAACAATTGCCATTTAGAATTTTTGAAAGTTCTAGTTGTCTGCAACCAAGGGCTCTGATACCAATCTGTCACACCCTCAATTTCCACTAACGGAGTTTTACCGCGTGGGGTGTGATCCACACTAGGACCCGAGTCATTAGTTACATCAAACATAAGTTAAGGGTTTAAAATGTAAATATATTTCCAAACGGGAAATATCGAACAGAGTTTAAAGTTTAACGGAAGCACGTAAAAGTCAAGTTGCGCAAACAAGCGCCCGTTAAGTAAATACCAGTTCAAGTTGAAAAGATTTAAAAACAAGTTCCCAAAAATAGAGGTTTTAACCAACGTACGTGCCCAAAAATCCGATACTCCTAGCGTCCTGCTGAAAATGCGTGAGCATCAGATCGTCTACTCAATCTAGCTATAACGGAGATCGAAACGTAATTAAAGATTGTTTTATTGATCACAGAAGAAACAACGAGTACAATCTGACTCTTAGAAACTGACACAGAGAAACACCTTAGTAACACACACTTAAGGAGATCTCACACGCTCAGAACTCGAAATTACAAAGACCAAACGACTATTTATACCCAGCTGGCCGATCCTTGTCCGAACCCCAGGTTCGGCCAGTCCGAACTCCAGGTTCGGACCAAGTTCGGCCAGACCTAATTTGACTTGATCTTGTACATTGCTTGATACTTCACACGACGCACATATCAGGTATCAACAAACTCCCCCTCGTCGTGTGCAGTATCTCTTCAATATCATCAACTTTGTATCTTCAACCAAGCTCCCCCTCAAGTATAGAATCCGTTCGTTCAATGAAATGAATCTTCAAACAAACTCCTTCTCAACTCGATCGTAGCTTGATCTTGAATACTTGATGACATTTTAGTGTATCTCTGGTCTTTCATCAACAGCTTCAGAAGACTTGAAGTTGTGATATCTTGCACATAGCAACCTGCTCAATCATTTAAATAATCTTGGCGCAAAACGTCTCTTCGAGACTCCAAGATATGATTTTGAAAATTGATTTGTATCACGTGTTGATCAGATCGAAAATAAAGCAGAAACAAAATCTTTTTGATTTTTCAAAGTTTATGCTAAAACACACCGAAAATCTTTTTGTTCTTTTCTGAAATGAAATGAAATCACAATACAGAATCAAACACTATTTTTGGTATGAGAAAGATCACTATATGGGATCATATTGAACATAACGCACTGAACTGCACTTCAATTTCAATTAATCGAAGCACATAAGTCATGCTGATTGCTGGTATAATTTGTCCAACTTAAACTCAGGCAGAATCATACTCATAACATCTGGATATGTTAAGATATTGATTAGATTTGCTTTGACCAGTGTATCCCACACTATCAGACATAATCAGACATTTTCAGTTTTTCTTTCTTTTTCCGTTTGTGTGACAGCACTTGTGATTTTTCACAATGCATAGTATTTTCATGATATAGTCAACTGTGTTCCATGCAAAAAGAAATAAGAACGTTAAATCGTCTACCTTAAGGTCGATCTTTCGATACGCAGATAAGGCCTCGGATTTAACAAAATAAGAAAATAAAACAAGTTGAAATTGTATAACCCAACAACAATCAGGTCGGTACTCCCGTACACGCAGAGAAAGTCCGATGAGTTATACGAAACACCAAAGAAAATAAAGCAGAACGTCAAACGAACAACGATCAGGTCGATCTTTCGATACGCAGAGAAAGTCCGATCGTTTGACAAAATAAAGAAAATCAAACAAGTTTAAATCTTTGCAAAATGAACACATGTATACACAGTGACTTCTCATTTTGAATTTCACACTTATTTTTCTTTTTGTGTCATGAAATATGCATCAAGATGTTATCCACATGGTCAAGCATTAGTATTTAGTGTATATCACATCTGAATACTTTCTGATTTGCCGAGCCTACCAAGCATATCAAACAATGATCTTATGGCCCTTTCATCTACTCTATCCATGAGTCAGATACGTAAGCCAATGTACCATCATTTCCCAATGATCAATTTCTCACAATTTTATATATTTTGCATGTATTCACCTTCCTTCATTATATATTTGGCATGTATTCACCTTCTCCCCATAACATGCATTTTCTCAATTACTCCCCCTTACTTACAATTCTCCCCCTTAAAATGAAAACTCTATTTTTGGATTTTCATTTTACACAAAAACAAAACTCTATTTTTGGGTTTTTGAGAAAAATTTGGAAGCAAAGAAAAGTGATCAATCAACACGGATAGTTTGCAGATTTAGAATTCAGAAAATTTGCAGGTTAGAAAGATTTATCATGAAATTTAAATTAAGCAGAATACTCCTCCATCAACAACTTTGCAATCGTCGATAGGTCTTCTAGAAGTACCTGCACACTGGTCAAACTAATTAGTCCAAAAATGACCCGAAGCGAATCGCTTCTGGTCGACCAGTGTCCTGGTTTTGCTTAGAAACCACTTTAGGTTTCCATTGTTGTTGTGGTTTTGGTAAATCTGTTTTGGATGAATCAGTCACAGTGGACTGTGATGAATAACCTACATTTTGATCTCTTGAAAATTTAGGGAAAAATCTTTCCTGCTTTTTGAAAAATTTAGGTTGAAATTCATCAAAAACCCTACCATGTTCATCAAAGAACCGTGGTTTGGCAGATTTACCAAAAACTGGAACCTTATGTTTCCATTGATTAGAAGCAACAGGAACTGGACAAAATTGTGCCGTATGCCCTTTTTGTCGGCAATTATAACACAAGCGAGTGTTGACATTTCTCCTCTTTGGAACCTGCATAGCTTCACAAAAATTACCTTCAAATTGATCATAAAAAGAATCATATACCTGATATCTGTGATCTTGAACCCATTTAGACGTGGGGCTCTTTGAAGTTGAACCAGAACTTCCAGAAGAAAATTTTGCATTTCGATTCTTCTTGTTCTTTGACATATCATTCTTCACGAATACTTCAGATACTTTCCGAGCGTCCACACAATGAAGTGGAAAATGTTTGTCAGAAAATATTTGTTCCGAACCCTTGAGCTTGTAAAATCTCTCGGGTTGAACCTTTTCAGCTTGAAAAATATCCTTCTTGACGTTTTTCATTCTAAGCTTCTTCAGATTCTGGGAAGTAGAACCTGGATCACTAGCTATAAAACAATTGAAGAAATATAGCTCGATATTATTGATGTATTCAAACAATTACAAGAGAAATCAAGAACATGGAAAAACGATTACAAATTGAAAAGCAAAATTAATCCCTAACTAACTCGAGAACCCCCAATTTTATATCCCTCCTACTTAACCAGCTCCTAATAAACTTTAACCACCGATTAAAGGAGAATTAGAAAGTTGACAACCAGGCCCTCGAACAATTAGCAGAATTGACACAGAACTTACCAACGGCTATATTTCTTCAAGAATGTCAACATATGAATTGACCCGGGTTCGAATCCCTTATACTGCATTCTCACCCAATATTTCCTACAATCTCCACCTTGAGACTGCAGTGAAACAATAGACTTAATGCACCTGATTCACACTCATTATACTCATGAACATCATCGAATAACATTGACCCCATGGGGTTTGAATATCCTAATGTGCTCCAAATATAACGCATATGAACCAGGTAACATTACTACTAAGAGAAATAGAAATTTTAACCAATTCCCATACCATCTAAGCATTTCTGGAAACCAGTTCCTCCAACAGCCTTAGTTAACACATCAGCCACATTATCCTTTGTGTTAACATCACCAACTGTCACTTCACCAGAACTGATTACCTCTCTTATAAAGTGATACTTGACATTTATATGCTTAGTTCTATCATGGTACATTTGGTTCTTAGATAGCTGCAATGCACTTTGATTATCACACTTGACAATTGTTGAGCAATCGGCTATTCCCAACTCAGTTATAAACCCTTTTAACCAAATTGCCTCTTTTATAGCTTCTGTTAATGCTATATACTCGGCCTCAGTAGAAGATAATGCCACTATCTTCTGTAATGAGGACTTCCAACTAACTGTATTACCACAAAGTTGGAACAAATAGGGATACTTGATTATCACACTTGACAAATATCCAGTAACTGACCTTCCTCTATCTCTGTCTTTTGCAAAATCAGCACCAACATATCCAGTTACTACATGATCACTTAGACCATTGTGACCAAACCTTAAACCACATACTGCTGTCCCATTGAGGTACCTGAATATCCATTTTAAAACTTCCTATTGAGCCTTCCCTGGATTGGACAAATACCTACTTACAATTCCTACTGCATAAGCAATATCTGGTCTTGTACAAACCATCATGTACATGAGACTACCAACGGCATTTGCATAGGGTATATGCTCCATTTTATTTACTTCTTCATCTGTTGAAGGACAGTCTTGTAAGGATACTTTAAAATGTGCTGCAATTGGGGTTGCAACAGGTTTAGCTTTATCCAAATTGTACAACTTTAACACTTTCTTCAAGTATCCCTATTAAGTTAGATACAACACACCCTTCTTCCTGTCCCTGTTAATTTCCATCCCCAATATCTTTTTAGCACTACCTAACTCCTTCATATCAAAAGCTTCCTTCAACATCAATTTAGTGGCAGTAATTTGATCCTCATCTTTTATCTCAATTTCAATATTGGCCAAATCTAAGATTATCTTGTTAAATTCATCAGATACATCTGAGATTGACTTGCCTGATGTCACTTGAAACGTATACAGTTTCTTTTTGAGATATAACCTTTGAGACAAGCTCTTCGTCATGTAGAGAGATTCCAATTTGAGCCACATAGCAGCAGCAGACTTTTCTTTTGAGACTTCTCTCAAGACCCGATCTCCTAAACTAAGAACGATCGCACTGTGCGCTTTATTCAACATTGGTTTCCAATCTTTCTCTTCCACGGTATCTGGTTTATTGTCTTCTCCGAGTAACGCATATTCAATCCCCTGTTGAACCAGAAACGCCCTCATCTTTACTCTCCATAGACCGAAGTCATTTGTGCCATCAAATGTCTCTATCTCGAACTTCGTCGTCACCATTGCATAGATTGCAGATCTCAATTGAACACCATCGATTGAGGATTTCTTCAATTTTGAGCCGAATACCAAGCTCTGATACCAATTGTAAAACAATTGAAGAAATATAGCTCGATATTATTGATGAATTCAAACAATTACAAGAGAAATCAAGAACATGGAAAAACGATTACAAATTGAAAAGCAAAATTAATCCCTAACTAACTCGAGAACCCCCAATTTTATATCCCTCCTGCTTAACCAACTCCTAACAAAATTTAACCACCGATTAAAGGAGAATTAGAAAGTTGACAACCAGGACCTCGAACTTTTAGTCAATTAGCAGAATTGACACAGAACTTACCAACGGCTATATTTCTTCAAGAATGTCAACATATGAATTGACCCGGGTTCAAATCCCTTATACTGCATTCTCACCCAATATTTTCTACACTAGCATTTGTAACATCCTTCTGAAATCCCAGACCTACACCTTTTCCAGAAACCTTCTCCTCTGAATTTGAATTTTTATATCCATTCTTCGCTAATCGTGAGAACTCGGCTTTGATTTCATTTACATATTTCTGCTCATAAAAAATTGTCTCATCAAATTCTGGTGGAGAACGAAATTTCTCACTCGATGTAGCTGATTTCCCATTTTCTGTTGAGGAAGAACCAGAAACAAACTTTGGAGCTGAAGAAATCTCAGTTTTCTTTCCTGTCTTCCTTCTAGCTTTCTTGTTTTTCTTCTCCATTACAACCTTCTCTTCTTCAGATTTAGATGATGACAACTTTTAATAATCCCACTCTTCAGCATTTTCTTTGACATCATTAACAGCTTCTTTAATAATTGTTGGGGGTGTAACTGTCTTATTGAAAACTTTCTCAAAATTCTCATCTTTTGCCAAGAAACTAGTGAATGATTGTGAATTTTTGATATTATTCAACACACGATTAGCATCAATCACCTGAATCTTCAAATCTGAGATCTTTTGTTGAGCTTCAGCCAATTCTTTTTATGTTGCAATCAACTTCTTAGCAACCTTATTTGTTTCATACTTTTGCAATCTCAAATTATCATGCTCAGTAAGCAACTCTTTCTTCAACTTATCTTCATTCTCTCCTTTGAATATCAAGATTCGCATTTTGCAATTTATTCACCCTTGTGAACTCCCTCTTTTCATCTAGCAATTTTTCCATAGCAATCTGATATTGAACAACTTGAGCAGCTAGTTCATCAGAAGTCTTGTTGAGCATATCAAGCTTAACCTTGGATTTTTCAAACAAATTATTGAAATCATTTGCAGCATCCTCAGTTTCAGCCTTCCATTTTTCAATTTCCTTGACTAATTCAGCCTTTTCTTCAATTAATTTTGCAATCTTAGATGCCGAACTTTCATTTTCAGCTTCTACAGTTTCATTTTTCAATCTTTCAACTTCTTTTAATAATTCAATGCACTTTTTTACATTCTGAAGTAACTGCTTCTTCTTTCTTATAAGTTTCATCATGCAACAGATTATCATCCGTAAGCAAATTCTGAATCTTCTTATTTTTCTGTGAAACTACTTCAAATTTATCAACCAGATGAGAGAATTTTGACATCAAATCTGGCATCCTTTCATTTTTGCTTGTCTCAAAAATAGAATCAGATATTTCTTTAGCATTCTTTTTCAAATTCTCCAATTCTTTTAACAAAATACTATTTTCTTCAGTCAACTTTGTCATTTTCTTTCCTAACTCCTGATCAGTTTCACCGTTAGAACTCTTGTTCGACTTTGAATTCCAATACAATTGCTTATTGTGATATTCACAGATTATCTTCAGATTGTCCCACAATACTTTCGATTTCCAACAATCCTTAAAATACACAACCAACTCTTTGGATAATGCCAATTTAAGGAACTCATATGCCTTCTTTTCATTTTCATACTGTTTTTGTTGTGCATTTGAAAGAACCATTCTCCATATGGGTTCTCCATAAGAATCAGTTGGATAAACATACAAATCCTGAATTGGAATCCACAAATCTTTATCGACTCCAAGAAGATATTCTTTAAATTGTGGTGCCCAATGAGAATAATCCTCAAATCTTAACAGTCTTGGCACTTCCTGTCTATGACCAGCAACAAAACTTTTGATCTCATCCATGTTGAGAACGTAAAACCGGTAATCAAAACCTAGTCCGAACTTGATTCAACTTAATACTGAGCTCCGAACTCCCTCCGAACCTCGTCCGAACCTAAAACAAGCGTCCGAACTCTGTCCGAACTTCTGACCACCGAACTTCGTCCGAAAGAGCCTCCGAACCTACTCCGAACTAGCACTAACACCGAACTTTCACCGAACTCGGGCCGAACTATGACCGAACTAGCTCCGAACTTGGACTTCGGAGCAGTTACTCCGAAACCTGAACAGTGAACTCCGAACCTCAGACTCATTTTTCAAAAACGCTCGATTTTTGATGAATTTCGACGAGATTTACAGCAGTCAGACAAGAAAACTGATTAGGAACGATTTAGGAACAAATTTGACACAAAAAGCTCGACAGAAATGATTGAAAACACGTAATCAAACTCGAAAAACACCAAAAATGCTTCAAAAATCCGAAAATAGCAACCACAGATCAGTAGAGTGAACCAGAAAGCTCTGATACCACTTGAAAATGCGTGAGCATCGGATCGTCTACTCAATCTAGCTATATCGGAGATCGAAACGTAATTAAACGATTGTTTTATTGATCACAGAAGAAACAACGAGTACAATCGGACTCTTAGAAACTGATACAGAGAAACACCTTAGTAACACACACTTAAGGAGATCTCACACGCTCAGAACTAGAATATTACAAAGACCAAACGACTATTTATACCCAACTGGCCGATCCTTGTCCGAACCCCAGGTTCGGCCAGTCCGAACTCCAGGTTCGGACCAAGTTCGGCCAGACCTAATTTGACTTGATCTTGTACATTGCTTGATACTTCACACGACGCACATATCAGGTATCAACACCTGCAAAGCATACACAACAAGCATGTGTCAACTAATGTTGGTGAGTTCACATAAGCACATAAGTATAACTAGTATAAATATGCAGTACGAATACAACAGTCTTTATTCGTATGTAAGTATGTATATTACAAGTACAATCCATATCATAGGTAGCGAGCCTAAGTTCATGTCACTAAAACGTTCGCAACCGAAGCTGACCAATTAGTTGTAGGAATAATCCTTACGTGGTTTGCCTTCCCCATGTCTACTCGATCACGGTAAGTTAGGTTGACATTGTCCTCAGTTCGACCGCCAATCGGGTGGTGCATCTCGTGCCCGCTGAGTGGGGTTTGACGGACCCCAGTAGTACTACCCAATATCCCCTCGCTATTTGCTATTAATGGTTCGATAAGTAAGGACTTGAAAGATAAAGCATTTTACGTGAACATGTGATATATACTGGATTTCTACTTTAATCATACATAAAAATTGTCGTGTTATCACCCTAAACCCGGGTGTAACGTGTTTACGTGTATTATCGTCCAAACCCGGACGTAACGTAAAAGGTTGTGTAACTCACCATAGGGTGCGCTGCTACAATTTAGTAAGACTTCGAGTCTTGCGTAGTTACCGAGCAGCTATTGATTTTACATACGTAAGTGTGTGTCTGCACATGAGTAACATAGCCTAGATGACAGTTCAATAACAAGTAATTCCCTAGGTGACAATTTCAAAATGTGACAAAAATCGTTTGTACGAAAGCAGTCGGTAATGACATTTAATCAAGGACACCAGGTTTTAGGAAAATCAATGAGTATGTTATTCCAAATAATAAATGTATGGATCATCGGGTAAATATATATTTTCGTAAATATAAATATGGAGGCATAGTCGAAAGTGTGAAAAATAAAGCGTCCTAAATATATATTTATAGGCCATGTCAATATTTAAAAGTTAAAAAAAAAATCTTTAAAACGATCGCATGAAAATAAATCAAATATATATATATATATGTGTGTGTGTAAATGTATTTATATGTTTGCGATGTGTCGGGTTTAAACCCCACTTATTACTTGTTTTGGAGCATTTACACAAGATTTAGTACTTGAGGGACCATTTGTGTAATTCACCCAAACTTAAAATCTGCCCTCAGTCCCCCTCCCCCCCCCCCCCCCATTTCACGTATTCTCTTCCTCCTCCTCTCTTCTTACAGTTCTAACACTCCTAACACACACACCTTTAAATATCTTCAATTCTTCTTTCAATCAAGCAAGTTTCAGGGGTTTTAACCTTCCTCAAGCATCAAAAAGTTTAGAGAAAGCTTTGGTTTCATCTCCTTCCTCAAAATTTGTTATCTCCTTCTTTTGTAAACCCTAAAAATCACTTTTCTTGAGTTGGGACAGATTTTCTAGTGTGTTTTGGCTGTGATTTTTATATGGTTACATGCTTAGGGGGGTTCTTGAAGAAATTGGGTATGATAGAACTTGAAAATTGAGGAATATGTGCTTATATGCAAGTGTCATACTTGACTTTTTCTATGATCGTTGTATGATTGGTCGCCAATGCCTATTTGATACTACAAACTTTGTACTGATGTATTTTATATTTGAGGGAATCCCAACTTTGCATAAGTAAACCCCTTCAATCTCACACAATCAATCTGATCCCCTGTTGACACTCATTTGTAATCGTTGACCCACAAGAAGTTCTTGTTCGAGGAGCCATCATCGGTGACTCATTCGATACAGTCCACCACATCAAACCTTATCCTTCATATCACTCTGAACTCGTAAGTTTAAACCTTAACTTCTACATTTTGATTTTTCTAAGTATTCACGATTCCACCTGGCAGTTTTCACTACATAAATTTCGGGACGAAATTTTCCTAAGTTGGGGAGACTATAACAATCCCGATTTTTTGGTAAATCAATATTGTTGAGTCATAAGTTTCTTAAATTAATGATCAGTAAACAAACTTGATTTTTATAATTGTTTCACAACATTTAATGTCGTCATGATAGATTTTATAAAACATATATGTAAGTCAAACTATAAATTATTTAAGTAATTTTTGTATAAATAAAACATTGTTTAACGTGTTTTAGTTAGAGTTTTATTAAAAATTATATTGAGATTTTATGTATTATTAAAACTTGTTTGGGTTTAATTGTTAAAAATATATAGTTTAACAAGTTATAAATTTATTTATTTTGATACATTTTTGATACTTTTAAATAAAAACAAATTGTATAAACAAAGGGTTATTTTGGTAAATTTTTATGAGTTAAAAAATAATAATATATATAAATATAATATATATATATTTTTTTCATCGCCAGCCCGTTTTTCCGGCGGGTCGCCGCCGGCGACCGCCCTTCTCGCCAGAGATGACCAAAGACCGGCCAAAACGTGTCCTTTTTATCACTTTTACATCCGGAACGCTCGTATCATCATTAAAATCATCATTACCGTCTCAAAACCGGCCTTTAAACGTGTTTTAATCGTCATTAAAGGTGAATCAATTCGGACATTCAAACCCGAATTAACTCGTTTTCGTTGTGTTTGAGACCGTATAAATGGTTCCTCGACCCTCCCTAATCCTTTGCGCACATAAAGCATAAAAAAACTACTGAAAATCGTCCTTGGTTCGCGATTTCTGTCGCCGCCCCCGCCGAACTCCGGCGATCTCCCGTGTTTTTCGTTTTTCCGGTCGATTCGAGGTAAATTTATACACCTTTCTGTTCGGTTTTAGGTACTGAGTAAAACCCCTATGTTAATTTCTGGATCAATCCACGTTTAGGCCTTCAATCTTGTGGTTGAAATTCTAGGGTTTTTGGGTAGGATGAATGGGGAAGAAGATGACAGGTTGTTTTAAAATAAAAATATTTTGGTTGGATTTAAAACCAGAATGCGTTATAGCTCAACTGGTCCAACGCTTGTTCTTCTACCTCAAGGTCGCGGGTTCGAACCTGGCAGACCCTTTTTTCTGCATTTTTTTCTTTTTTTGCTATTTTACTTGTTTTGAACCATTAAAAAACCTCTAAAAACAATATAAATATTCCAGAAAAGTATACATACATTTATAATGTGTTCTAAACTCCCATAAAATTGTATGAATCATCATTTTCAAGTTTTTACAAATTTATAAAAACTTTACAAACTTCTGGGACAAATACACACCTAATAAACCTAACTATTTTTATAAAACATCCACTTTTTTTTAGTTAATTGTTTAGTAATTTATTAGAAACCTATCTATTAAATAAACCACCAAAGCATTTTCCAATTTACTTCCATTAGTTATAATTCGTTTACATAAATTGATATACTTAAGATTAAAGAATGTTCATAAAATGAAACGTCGTTCTTTGGTTAAAATTTTATAAAAGCTTGCCTAGACACATTTCTATTTTTAAAATCCTTATCCGGTTACATCTTTCCACACTTTAATCAACCCATTTATTTATTCGGTAATTTCTTTATTTACTTAATTATATATTCATTTATTTAATTATTAATGCAATTATTGAGACATTTATTAAGTTATTAATTCATTTACCTAGTCATTTAACCATTAATTTATTTAATTATTTTTTATGGGCATTTATTTTATCAATTAGTTATTTAGTCATTTATATAATTGTTTAATGAGTCATTTAATTAAATTGTTTAGTCATTTATCAATCTGGTTATATATATTCTTATTTATTATCTACAAGCTTCATGATGTCACGATATGATCATCTTCCCCGAATCCTCAAGCCCACTGAAGCCCTAGATGACTAGAAACCCTATAATTCATTCTCGTAACTCTAGGTTAACAAATTTCATCCTTTTCTTACGAATCCCTCGAACTTAAATCATTCTCGTTAAGTCAGGCTAGCAATTATCTACTAAGGTGAGTTCATAGCCCATTTTTCCTTAAATTTTTCTAAACCATTTTGGGGTGGAAAACACGCATAAACACTTTCAATCATCATTACTTTATTTTTCAAGTAAATCATATTATTTATCATGCTTATCATCATGAATGATTGCAAAACTTTAATCATTCAAACATTCATACTTTTTTCACAAAGTCAAATATTGTTGAATACATTTACTTGTATGTATCTATATGATATCGTGTGAGTATATACTTTGTCATGCTTGATATTGTATGCTAGTTGGGAAACTTTATGCTTAAGGCTCTGGAGCATCAAATGTGAGGTTCCTTGCGAATAACTTCACAAGATATGTTGAGGTTCTTGCGAGGGACTGAACATCGTCCCAACGCTGAGATTCCTAAGAGGAACCACTCAAGATATGTAGAGGTTCCTTGAGTGGGATTGAACACGTGGACAAACTTTGTTACCGATTGTTGGTTTACGAACCATCAATCAGGCGTACTGTATATGTGATGTATTGTGTGTAAACAAACTTATACTTGTGGTGACTTTCCAAACAACTTATCAAATATTTTCTATACTTGTTTTCTATTAAACCTAAGACTCACCAACTATGTAGATAGTTGACCCTTTTTGCGTGTTTTTCAGGTTAGGGAAGTCAAGCATATTTATAGCTAGGAAGCTTGGATCTAGTTAGGCTTTAGTATCATTAATGTATTCGGCCTTGTAATACACGTTTAAGTTTTGAATTATTAATAAAATATGGTATTCCTTTTATATCCTTGTGGTTCTATACTCTTTTTGTGACACCTCGATGTTTCCGCCATCGGTCGGGGTGTTACATAACACTACCGTGATCTGGAAAGACACGGGGAAGGAAAATCGCACAGGTTAAGACCTCTGACACATAGTCAGCTTTGATTGCGAACATTCAGGTGAACATAAGCATAGTCTAGCTACCTAATGATATGGATAATACTTGTAATTTATGCATTTAACTTACGAATTAGTCTTTCGTTATTCGTATACATTTCTGGTCAACACGGTGTTGTGTAGACTTCTTTTATGAACTCACCAGCCTTGGCTGACACTTGAGTGTTGCATGCTTTTCAGGTTTCTAGGAGGATCGCGTGGAGGCACGGGCGTTGGCAATACCTCTCTTTTTGAAAACTCTTTTGGGAGATGTACTTCCAACACTTTTGTATTACCTTTAGCAAAAACAACAAGTTTTGTAACTTATTAAAATGCTTCCGCTGATGTGCTATTTAAACTCTGTCTGTAAAGCCAATTTTAACTAATTATATTATTTTGATGGATTGGTTGTAACTAAAGACTTGGATCCTAGTCTGGATCATACCCCACACGGTTATACTCCGTTAGTGGAAAATGGGGGTGTAACATAAACACTCTTCTCATTAGCTGTTTTAGTAAATTTAGCTTTGATGCCTTGTAGCTTGTTTTCAACAATCAATGATTTATCTGCTTTTGCTTTAGATGAAGTACTAGCAGACTTCTCAACCTTAACAAAAATCTTCTCATCCTCTAAGAATGAGGATCCAGAATCAAACTTTGGAGCGTTGCAAACTTCAAACTTCAAACTTCTTCCTTCCAGACTTAGATTTCTTCTTCTTTGCATGAACAGGAATTATAAACTTTTAATAATTATATAATTCTGCATTTTGATCAATTGGCGCGTATGAGAAATTCCACATGTCAACCGGTGCAGGAACTTTGTGTAAATCTACTTCTTTCGCACTGTCCTCACTCTTCTCCTATCTGTATATATAATTCGGAAATGTAAGAGACCAATTGAAATTCTTCACTTGTTTTTGTAAATCAAGAATTTCAATTTTCAACTCTGAAATCTTCACTTGAGCATCCAACAACTCTTTCAGAGTAGCAATAAATTGATCTGATAGATCATTGTATTCTTATTTATGTCATCTTTTCAAGTCACACTCTTCCAATATTTCTTCAGTAACCTTTTCTCATTTCTTCTTAAATAATCGACATCTTTTGTTAAAACTTCGTTCTTATCTCGAGAAAAACATTGTCGTCTCGGAGTTTTGAAAGTTCTTCTTGAAGATTAATTACTTTCTCAGCAGCTTCAACAGCAATTTGATTTTCTTTCTTGTATTTTCCTGTTGAACAGGATAGCTTTCTTTAGCAACTTCTTTAGCTTCAGATTTAGCTTTTTCACATTCTTCCAGCAATTCTTTCTTCTCTTTCATCAAAACCTCATTGAATTTTTCTAAATCAGCATACTGTGGTTGTGAACACTCC
>JBCNJP010000008.1:5509934-5555351 GCA_039602395.1 Deinandra increscens subsp. villosa | reverse complement strand
AACCAATCACCACCCATGCAGACTTCCACACCCCCATTGGCCAATCATCACTTCCTTCACCCATTGGCCTAATGTCACCATCACTCTCCTCTCATTGAACCACCCTTCTCTCACTCCTTATCCTATTGGACCAACACTCACACTCTCTCTCATCTCTCTCACCATAAATAGGACTCAATCTCCTCACTTCCACCCTTAGCACCCAAAATCCTCCCAACAATCCTCTCATTTCCGGGGACACCACCACCGTGAACCACCACTACACCGCCATCATCCACCACTAGCTACCACCACAATCACATCACCTCTCGGCTACCATATAAAACCACTGAATCAACCACCATCTTTCGTCACCATGCATTCGCCACTGAGACACCATATAGCAGACCCCCCCCCCCTCGCCACCTTGTTACCAAATCACATGAAACCACTTTCCTTCACCATGAACCACCCAAACTCATCATCAACTACCATTTCCTAAACAAATACCCTAATGCATGGATGTCACCAATGCATTATCACCCATGCTTACGGTATAATATGTCTTTCCTTACTCCTATCCCCTTTGTATCACGAGATCCACGTTTATCTAACCATTTTGTTGTCTAAGGTTGCAACGCATACACACATGCATATATCCAAGACAACCACTCGTCCAACACACAATCACGGTCTTCAAAAGTATAACCTTTATCTTATTCCCCTTTCCATTTCATTTCGATTGTCACTCTCAAACTCATTGGTTGCGCAGTTGAGATATAGGGTAACTACAAACTCTAGTACATTAAAATGTCACAAACCCAACGAGCCATGCATACAATGCAATTAACAAGATTAACATGATTTAATAAGTATATTAATTAGCTTATATGAACAACCCTTACATTCAACATGATTTATATATGTATTTTTTACACTTAAAAACCGATTTAATAAACACATGCAACCACTTTGGGTCACTATTCGGAACCTAGTCGGACCAAACCCACAACCGGGTTAGGCTAAATAAACCCTCGATTATCGGATCCTAAATGTACAATAAAACGGGTCGCTCCACTAAACTATATTGGTTGTGGCTTGGGTCAAACGAACGACATGCATGAATGCATGCATACAACTGGCATAGCGAGACCCACGAACCGGAACCGGGCCTAATGAACCCACTGGACCGAACCAAACCTGAGAATCTCCAAAACAGGTTACTCTTAACCGGGTTGGAACCATAAATGGGTCAGGTTATCAAGCTCCGACCGGTCGGGTCATAGTCCAACCCATTGATGACCAACTGACCCAATATAGTGGGCTTAACCTATCGGATAAATGTTTAGGCCCAGGAAAAATAGTCCAGTTTGTTAAATAGTTGGGCCAGTCCCACTGGCCGATGCGGATTGGGCCACTTGTTCGCGCGGAAGAAGCCCAACCCGTAACAGTTGGGCTTGTGGTCTTGGACAGGCCCACTTGCTTAACTGTTGAGCTTTCGGGTCTCGTGTTTAGGCCCAATGCCCTCACGGGTTATACCCGAAAACCCTTTTTGTTTTTATAACATTTTGGTAACCTTTGTTTATAGGAAAATTGGCCTGTAATAATACAAGTTTTCACTCTTTGGCCAATAATAATATGAGTTTTTGAGTTGGTCTGTAATAATACCAGTTTTCGAACTATTGGACTGTAATAGTATGCCGTTAGTTTTTACTTAACGGGGTTAAATCCCTGCCTACGTGGCTGTCCACGTGGCTTCATTAATCATACGTGGCATTTTTAAGTGGGGGTTTTAAAAAGGAAAATTGGCCTGTAATAATACAAGTTTTCACTCTTTGGCCAATAATAATATGAGTTTTTTAGTTGGTCTGTAATAATACCAGTTTTCGAACTATTGGACTGTAATAGTATGCCGTTAGTTCTTACTTAACGGGGTTAAATCCCTGCCTATGTGGCTGCCCACGTGGCTTCAATGTATTTCTTTTAACAAAAGACTATAGTGGGGGCTGTTACATTAGCTCTACCTATGTGGATTCCGATTTCTTCTTCAAACCTAGATCTGAACTTTTCCCCTTTTCTCCCTCTTTGCGGGGGCTGTTACATTAGCCCCACCGATGGCGGCCGATGGCGATGGCGGCGGAGGGGTCGATTGCGGCCGGTGGCGATGGCGGCGGACGGGTGGGTGGCGGCAGGTGCGATGGCGACAGAGGGTGGTTGCGGCTGTTTGTTCTTCCTGTTTTCCTTTTCCTTTTTTTTTCTTTATATCTTAATAAAAAACAAAAATGAAGTTTAGAAATATTACAAAACTAGTCCTTATACTATAGTCTTTTGTTAAAAGAAATACATTGAAGCCACGTGGGCAGCCACATAGGCAGGAATTTAACCCCGTTAAGTAAGAACTAACGGCATACTATTACAGTCCAATAGTTCGAAAACTGGTATTATTACAGACCAACTCAAAAACTCATATTATTATTGGCCAAAGAGTGAAACCTTGTATTATTACAGGCCAATTTTCATTTTTAAAACCCCACTTAAAAATGCCACGTATGATTAATGAAGCCACGTGGACAGCCACGTAGGCAGGGATTTAACCCCGTTAAGTAAAAACTAACGGCATACTATTACAGTCCAATAGTTCAAAAACTGGTATTATTACAGACCAACTCAAAAACTCATATTATTATTGGCCAAAGAGTGAAAACTTCTATTATTACAGGCCAATTTTCCTTGTTTATATTATCTTTATAATTTATAATGTTTTATCACAAATGTTTACAACACTTAAATATAATTTTTGGATAATTGTTTATAACATTTCATGATAAGCAAATATACTAAAAACCGTTTCTTGAAACGAAAACAAATCATTAATCAAAGCCAATCCAAACCCCCTTTGGGCCTACGGCCCAATCTTGACAATCAAACCGAATCCACAAATAAGCACTCCATTAACGGGCTTAAGGCCCAAGACCACATTTTACCTACAACCCAATATCACAATGACTAACTTAAACATGTTTGAAAAAACATATAAACTTGAGTCACCTATCTCTAAGTTAACCAAACCGAACCATAGACTGTTCTTAAAACCAACTAGAATCTCAATAGAGCATGGAAACGCAAACGATGGGTTAATCACCCAAACCTAGAACTTAATTGGTCCAATCATTACTTTAGGTGCAAGGTATTAGAAATCAAGGAAACCCGAACTATTTGGGAAATACCAACGCTTACGTGAGTTTTCACATCCCTTCCCCTTTTTATATATATTTTTTTAACTATTTTGGGGTAATACATGCTCGTGAGTTTCACTGCTCTTCCCCTTTTTGCTATTTTACTCATTATGGGGTGATACATGTTCCATTTGTTTCAAACATGTATTTATTTCATTATCGTACTCTCTTTTATTTAAATTATCGTATTTGATTATATATTGGATGCTCGATACACGATAACATAAATGTTCGAACTAGTCATACTTACCCCGGCTAGTCCCACAACGTACACAATCTTAGTCCTCCGCGGGTAAAATGGGTAGCGCTATTTGGGGATAATGCCCCCACATCCTTATGCCCATATACTTCGAGACGCCATCACAAGGGACATCATTTTGGCTTTTGACACATCGCAACCCTATGGTTGAGTTCACCATTTATATGATACGGGAAGACTCTATTGGCGAGTAGTCGGGCGCAAAACAATCGGGTATGGACTACGACGGATAGAGGATGGTTGATTATGGAACTATATTCACTTTGACGCCATAGCATCTCATGGTCGACGGGCCATCTAATTGATTACTATTATGACGACGTACAATAAAAACATTCTTTTTGACACATGTACGATAAACTCTATATTTTTTACAACGTACAATGATAACTATGTTTTACTAAATGTAAACACTCAATTTTTTTTTATAAAACACAACTATGATTATATTTTTGACAAATTCAAGAGAAACTCATTTTCGTACGACGATTATTTTTAACTAACCTCGTGAACTCACTCAACCTTTTAGTTGACATAAATCATTTTTGACTATGTATCAGGTACCTAGCTTTGGACAACTTGGAATTACAAGATCAACCGTAGATTCGCTCGTGCGCACATGAAGACATCCTTAGAAGACACTTAGCTTTCGCACTACAATAACTTAGAATTCTATTCTTGTATTTTATTTTCCTCGTTGAAACCTTGTACTTTGAAATTTTTAATAGAACTTATTCATTTTGGTTTTTCAAATGGATACGATCTTGGCTATCTCGGCCTCCCAAGGACCGGGGTGTGACATGTTTGCCCACGGTTTCGATGAAAATTATAAGGTTTGGTCTTTTCATGAAGAAGTTTTCCTAAGGTTGAAGTTAGCTTCCCTGATGAAAATAGACCTCCCGAGTTTGATTATACAAAGGAAAGGTGATGCCTTCACTTAAGTAGAGAAAGAACATGATTCATCGAAATCACTTCTTGAAGAATGTGATAAGCTAATTTACGAGGGGTCAAGTTATAATGCACTTAGTGGATTGTTGATATTCCAACAATTCAAGGGTCAATTTGGCTGGTTTTTATGCCTTGTAGGTTCCTTAAAAAAGATTTTACCTTTAAATAATACAATCCCTAGCTTGGTATATGAGGCTAAGAAGTTGCTAAAAGGAATAGGTCTAGAATATGAGAAGTTTCATGCATGTGAAAATGATTCTCTTCTATTCTGGAATGAACATAAGGATGCTTCTAAATGTCCAACTTGTGGCACATCTCGTTGGAAGAAGAATACCACAAATGTGCCGAGAAAAGTTATGTGGTATTTTCCTCCCATCCCTAGATTTAGAAGAATATTTTCGTCACCATAAATTGCACATAACTTAACTTGGCATGCACAAGGTCGGGTCAATGATGGTAAGATAACTCATCCTCATGATTTCCCCTCTTGGAAGCTTGTTGACAACACTTGGAAATAATTTGGTAAAGAAAATCGGAATCTTAGATTAGCCTTGTCCGCTGATGGTATCAATCCTCATAAGTCATTAAGTTCTAAGCATAGTTGTTGGCCCGTTACCCTAATAACATATAATCTACCCTCTTATTTGTGTATGTCAAGAAAATTCATGATGTTGACTCTATTGATATCAGAGCCAAAGCAACCTGGTAATAACATTGAATATAAGAAAGAAAAAACAAGAAAGAGAACTTGGTGAGGAAAACGAAAAGGATTTGTGGATAGAAGGATATCAACTCATTACCAGCAAAGCCATTCAAGAGTTGAAGGATAAAAAGAAAACAAAAATGAATGAAAAAGAGACAATGCAAAGAAAGATGACAAGAGGTCAGAGGAATATAAGGGTAATAATGGAAAAGCAGTGTTCATTTGAGAATGGTTGCAATGATGGTTGATGGACAGTTTTCAAAGGTGTATACTATAAAGGTGTGGTGTGAGGACTATCTATTTGGGTATGATAGTTTCACATACTTAAGTTGGAATGACTTTAACAAGCTTTTTTCAATGGATGAGCTACCTAAATTTCACTTAAACGACTTTGTATGTTAATAGGTACTTGTATGGATTAATTTAGTTTTTGTATGTTAACAAGTACTTTGTATGAGCAAACCAAGAATGGGTCAAAAGGACATCATGGAATTTGTTTTATGTCGACCGCAACCATGCAACATGAACGCAAAGCAAAGGCTAAAAATATTGATGATTCAAGTAGACTCGTTGCAGAACGGTTATCTACAAGAAATGATAATCACATCATCCTATTGCCCTACAATCCCGGGTATACTAAGTTGAAATCGTTTTACAAAAAATGAAGAAAAAACAAGGAGAAAACTAGTGGAACAACCCTATATGAAAAAAAAACACTAACTCGATTTTTTGTTTGATGTCATTTGGTTTCGTTTTCCGTAGAAGTCATTAGGTGTTGGGCGTACTCGACATGAAAAACTACTCACTCAACAGAAATTTTTAACGGCCATCCAACAAAAGGTTAAAATCCGTAACGTTTTTGCAAAATTTAGGGACGAAATCCGTAATTTTTGAAAAGTAGGGACGAAATGTGAAATTTTGACAAACCACAGGGGCGAAATCCGTAAGTTACTCTTAATACAAATTATCTAATCATTATATTATATGCTATTTTCTTGATTTCGCATTTTTTTCTATAGGGCAATTGGCTTGTACAATGTACAAAGTGGATCGAAGAAGATGAATAAACTCAATTGGGTCAACTCAAAGGTATATTTCTGGTTACTTCAGTAGCCACTCAAAGGCACATTTCTAGTATATTTCTGGTATAGGCCAATAGAGAATGTTCCAGCTGTTAGAAACAATGTCAATTAAATAACAGTTGTTGCTGTTAGAAAAATATTAATTTAATAGAAGTTTTAATCGGCAAATATTAATTAAATAAAAGTTTTTGTTGTTAGAAACTTTCTAATAATTCAAAGTTTATGTAAATGTGTAGTGTCCACTTCAGCCCGGAAGCACGGAATGTGGTTATTACGTGTTAAAATTTATGAAAGAGATAGTTCGGCAAGGATTTGAAGTGCTTAAAAATGACGATGTAAATGTTAATTTTTGGTCCATTTGTAGCTGTAGATCATTATGATAAGGGTTGATGCTGCTGTAATGAACTAATGTTTATTTGAATTTGGTGTTCATATTTATCGGTTAGCTTTATTTGGTTAAGTTTCCGAGTTCGAGTCTAACTATGATAAGGGTTGCTGCTGTAATGAACTAATGTTCCATAAGTTAACTATACACCAAAAAGACTTGTGACAAACAAATTAAACCCTCCGGTCCATGCATGTGACTTTTGGTTAAATGTAGCGTCTCTCTCTAGATAAACATGAACACCAAATTCATATTTTCTAACAGACTTGGAATAAGATTAGGTTTGATTTGTTATTATATAAGTATTTAGCTTGTTTAGGTTTACCGAGACTAATCATTAGGTTTATTGTTAACATTTTGAAGAAATCATTTTACTTCAACATTTTGATCTTACTTACAATTGTGACTTGGTAAATTACTAAACTCCACTATTTTTTTATTAAGTTATTTACAAAATTTATTAAATTTACATTCCATCATGAGGATAAGAAGTGAAATCTGTCTAATCAAGCCATTCTGATTATCCACCTTTTAACTTCAAATTTTCCAATTTTATCATTGCAATTCAACAGTTTCATATAGATGAAATTATGCAGTTATTTTGTCAGAAACTTACAATTTCATCAAGATTTTCATTTTTAGAACATGATGGTGTCAAAGTGTGTATCTTTCCATTTCAAAGACACATCATTGATTTGAAGCATGGGGTCAGTCATCATCCTCGTTAACAAACTGTCAAAAACACAACTGGCCCTCTTAATCTATGCTCATTCCACATATAGCACCAGTAGGCATAGGGTTGGCTATTTGACTTGACCAACACACACAACACCAGTATTTACTAAGTTTTGAATCCAACAATCAGTTATATAGAACACACATCATCAACAAAATGCTCAAGAACTCAACGTCCATTTCAATATTAGACCAAAGAAATATATTTATATTCTAAAATTGAAAACTGAAATGATATTGAAACAAAAGAGTAAAAAATGGACAAAAGGGATTTTTTTTACCACAAAGCCAGCTATATACAATCTTCCTCAAGGATTTTGTTGGTCAATTTCACCTGATGGTTCTTGTTAGCTTGCATTTGGAGATAAAGATTGTATCTGTGTAATACAATTATGCATTTTACTTTATTTATAATATTTGTTTCAATTTTTAACTTTTTTGTTGTGTTTTTTTTTTTAGATTGGGGGAGATAAAAATGAATATACAGATGCTGATTTTGATAAAGTCCGTGAAGAATGGGCAACTTATATGTCAAACTTTATTTTCAAGGATGTGTAGTAGTGTTATATATTTGTAAACCTTAGTGCTTAACTTTTAGAACTCTTAACTAGTACTTAACTTTCGTAGTGAATTGTATGTGTATGAAACGCGTTGTTTTAATTTCTATATATATGAAATGCAAAGTTTTGGTGTATGCATATGTACTTTGTATTAGCGGGATTAATTGACATTTAATGTGGTAAATAGTAATTCTATAAAAAAATATATATTAAAATCATGACATGCAAAAATGCGTGTCATAATCGTATGACACATAAATGCATGTTATCAATGACACTTAGAAGATGACGCGCATAATTGTTTGTCATAAATACATGTCATAAATGTGCATCATAAACAGATGACACCCAAATACGTGTCGTCGATATTTATGACCGGGTCCTCCTTGACACACTTTTGCGCGTCATCTATACCCATGCATGATACGCATTGTGCGTCATTAAAGTCTTATTTTGTAGTAGTGACACAATAATTTTCTTCCCTTTTCATCCTTGTTTATGGTCCATGATCATCAAAAGGGCAGGGTTTTCATCTTGGTCTTCAACTGAGAGAGATTCATTTTTCTTACGTTAAGTTGGACACTCATAGGCAAAGTGTCCACGCTTTTGACATCAATAACACATGATCTGAGACTTATCTATTATACTCATTGCCTCGTGGTGACTGTCACTCGAATTTGTTTGGTCTTGATTTCCTATTGGATGGAACTTTCTGTTTCCCCAATTTCCAAGATAGTGTCCACACTTTGCTTTATCTTCTCGATGTGTGAACATGAGTTTCGATTGATTATCCACTACGTTTCCTTTCTTCATCTTGATCCTTTCTTTGAAAGTCTTTAAACGTCTAATAGTCTCATCTAGAGTCAGCATGTCTAAAACAAAGATTTATTTTATGGTTGCAACGATTTGAGTAAACCTATCTTGCAAAGAACTTATTAGTTTCCGTACTAGTAGAATTGGTTGATCAAACGTTGATCCTGATCCTCTTGCCCTAGTGATGATATTATTTAACTTGGCGGTGAATGAATCGATCGTATCTTCCTCCTTCATCTGCAACAACTCAAACTTTGTTTTGAGTGTTTGTAGTCATGCCTTTTGCACTCGATCCACACCGATATACCTTTTCTTTAGTAAGTCCCACACTTCCTTAGCACTCTTGCAACTTGTAATACTGAATCTTCAGATAGTGCTTGAAACATATACGGCATTGCAGTTGTGTCCTTCACATTCAGTTGTGTATCTACCGTTTTTCTATCAATTCTCATAATCTGTTTGCTTCTAGTATGCTTTTAATACAGATAGCCCATATCATGTAGTTAGTAGATTTCAAAATAGGACATTGAAAGTGTGGCACGGAACTAACTTCTCTCTGTATTGCAAATGTGTTATTCTTATTTCTATTATCCTTGTCTCCCATGATTTCTTAGGTTTTCTTCTAAACCCTTACGATTTAAGAAATAGGAATTTCATTGAGAATCAAGTAATAAAGTTCTAAACCTAATCTCTTAAGGTATAAAAACTCAAAAAAACAAAAAAAAAACATTCAATTGTAATTACAAAACCTGGAAATTGAAAATCCTTTTGTGTATGATTTTGATTTTTTTATTAATAAATTCCCCCACTTCGTGAGATTTCTTCTATAAGGCTGTCCGTAGTGGGGTGTTATAGGCCCGAATTTGCTAACATGGTGCCCCTCACCACCCCCTTAGGCGCCATGTTAGGGTAAATTGTCTACGGCGTTTTAAACATGGCGCCCCATCTTTTGTTCCTTCCAAGAAATCTAGCCGTTGAACGGCTAGTTTGACCCTTTTTTTTTCTCAAATGTTATATATATATATATATATATATATATATATATATATATATATATATATATAACAACACATATCATTTCTCCACCCTCACTCACTACCATTCCTTCCATATTTTTTAAAAAAAAATGGGTTCTCCACAATCATCATCATCTTCTATTTTTTATGATTTCGACGAGGAGTTCGAAGATGAGATATTTTCATATGTGATGAACATGGAACCACCTCCCGTTCCTCGTCCGGTTATCTGAAGAACCCAAATTGAGCGCGGTCGTGAGGCGGCAAATAATCGTTTGATGAGTGACTATTTTGCCGCCATTCCAACATATCGAAATCCCAAAACATTTTTTACTCGTTTCCGGATGAGTAAACGTATGTTCCTACGTATAGCACATGATCTTAAAGAAAAATATCCGTATTTTCAACAACGAAGTGACGCACGCGGGAAGCTCGGATTTACCGCTATTCAGAAGTGTACATCGGCATTACGTATCTTGGCATACGGGAACACGACAGATATCAACGATGAATATTTAAAAATGGCAGAGAAGACAACAAGAGATACGTTGGAGCATTTTGCTAAAGGTATATATATCTTTTTAAATTGTTATAGTTTTTTTGTTTTAAATTGTTTTATATAATTTTTTTAATTGGTATAACTTTTATATCTAGTTTTTTTTTTTTAATTGTTTTATATATATATTTTTTTAAGGGATATGAGAATTGTATGGCTCACGTTATTTACGTAAGCCGTCGTGGAATGATCTTCAACTCTTATACGAGCGACACGATGAGCGGTATTGTTTACCGGGTATGATTGGTAGCATAGATTACAAGCGTTGGCAATGGGATAATTGTCCCACCGCATGGAAAGGCCAATTCACACGGGGAGATCAAAAGGGCCCGACTGTGATTCTTCAAGCCGTAGGCCCGTAGCCTCGTGCGATCAATGGATTTGGCACGCACACTTCGGAGTAGCCGGTTCGAACAACGACATCAATATAAAACAACCTCCAAATTGTCTTCGGATCCATGAATCCAAATAGCACCAATAATTAAGAACAATTTCTACAAAATTGTTCCTCCTCTTTTGAAAAAACCGAGATTGTGGCAACAATGATTTAAAACAAATCTGCCCCTTCTTATTTGTCGATGATTGTGATTATTGATGCAAATAACGTCAATTTTGACTTTTGTTTTGATCGCAACCCCTGGCTTCGATTCCTTTATCTGACTTCGAACATAAACAACCCCAAATCTTCAATTGACGATTCTTTTTTACGACCAAACAGCCCTGTCCCTTCGGTTTCTTCGACCTAGTGATCGTATGGAATCCAATCAACCCTTGTGATCAATTTCTGGAATTCAAACTACCGTATTGCGTGTGGGTATCAATCGATAGCCCGAAGCTCTAATACCAATTGTTGGCCCTAATCAAATCTTAACAACAATCGATTATAAGAACTTGAACTTTGATTGAACGAATTTTGATTCGCAAGAATCTATCTAATTTGCTTACATATGTTCGACCAGATTGAAACGACGCAGAACACGTGAACTAAATACAGTTACAAACTGACTCCATAAATATTTTAAGCTATTTACATAACCGACCGGTTAACTTTTCTAACATGGTTAAAACGATTAACATTTAATATTAATATTCCTTGTTAAAATGTAGTTTTCAAAAACTTTCTTGGACATGGTAGCACATGGACATGAAGTTTAGCAACTTGGTCATCTTATT
Organism: Deinandra increscens subsp. villosa; assembly: GCA_039602395.1. Classification (NCBI taxonomy): domain Eukaryota; kingdom Viridiplantae; phylum Streptophyta; class Magnoliopsida; order Asterales; family Asteraceae; genus Deinandra; species Deinandra increscens. Next base: position 5,543,906 of record JBCNJP010000008.1, on the reverse strand, counting down.
CCACGATCGGACTTTGTATTTTCCTTAGCTCTAAACAATGAGTTTTACCATCTTTTCCTCCACCGTTTTCTTGTAATCAAACACTATTTTCACGGTGCGAAGCTATCCTACTACAAACTCTGGTCAGCAGTTGGTCTATTTACACAAAAAAATGAAGTCCAAAAATCAAAATGCAACAATCTTTGAGCAATGGTTTCCATCTCTCAATTGCCATAGTTAAAACTATAATCGTTGCCGATAGCTGAAAAACTCGTAACAGTCAAGCTTTTGACTTTACACCAGAGTCAAACTTAGATGCAAAAGCTAAAGTTGAGTGAAGTGCTTTCTGTGATGTACTTGACATCATAAGCATGGGTTTTTTAGAAAAATTCAATTCATCTGTTGGAAAGTCAACTTTGACTTCATTGACCACAGAATGGGGCTTTAAACCCTCACCTTCCAGACTACTTAAAGGAGACTTTTCAATTCTGTTGCGAATCTTGAAAGATAATCCACCATTTGAACAATCCAAACCGGGTTTTTTACCAAACGACAAAAAGTTTATTCCACGCAGGTGTACAGGTGACACTTTAGTAATTTCTTTGGAATCTTGAACTACAGGGGATGTTTTGGTAGTATCATTCGAATCTTGAATCACATAGGTTGCTTTGGTGATTTCTTTGGAATCATGAGTTGGAAGGGGGTTTTTGGTTTTCTTGACCTCACGAGATGCCAGTGGTAACTTTTCTTGTGAAAGAAAGTTTATACCTTTCGGTGGTCGAGCAGATTTTGGTGTAATGCCGACCAATGTGGATACCAAACAAGATTTTGTTTCAACTGATTTAAAACCGGAATTTGAAGGGAGGGTTTGTTCAGTCTTGATTCATTTGAAGCATTTAAGGGTGCTTCACTCTGCTGTACGGTCTGCGCCTAAAATAAAATAAAATAACCTCTTATATATGATATATCTTAAATTACATGTTTCTCATTCCATAGTAAGTAAAATGAAATCAGTTACTTGTTACTATGAAATCAGTTACTTGTTACTATGTTTCTCATTCCATAGTAAGTAAAATGAAATCAGTTACTTGTTACTATGAATCGTCTCAACACAAAATGTCTCTTTGTTTATTGAGTGAAAGATGTCATTACAAGTAACTAATTTTATTTTATTTACACTTGAATATGTAGCTTAGCATTTTGAAAAGATATACACACACGTGTGTGTGTATATATATATATAGGGCTAGGTTCATCTGAGAACCAATTGGTTTTGAGAACTTTTGAGAACCATTCTAAAGCACTAGTTATATATAAGGAAATCCCTTCATGAATTTGAGTGGTTTCCCCCCTGAAAATTAGTGGCCCAAAATGGTTCTTAAAAGCAAAAGTTCTCAAATGAACCTTAATAACTTTTTCATACACTATTATTTTTTGAAAGAAATAAATACGCCATAAAATCAAGCACTTTTTAGCTTTAGTTTGAGTATAATATTGCTATATTGAAATAAATATATAAATTTGTGTGTGTTATCTAGCTCGGTTGTTACATATGTGATATGTAACTTGATAATTGGTATGACATATATGTAAGTATGTAACTGATTGAGTTTTTTGGTTTTCTGCTATATATAAAAAAAAAAAATCTTAACGGAAGGCTACTACTTTCATTACATGAAAGATACAAATGACATAAATCATACCTCATGAGAAAACATACAATCTGAACCTCGATAGCAAGACCCTTTTGTTTGATAATTACTGCAGGGATATTTGGAGAGTTCATGATCAAATGGACAATCATCACCTTTCATACATGTGTGGCGAGCGAAATGACCACATGGCTGCAATATAAAAAAACACGAGCTATAAATCCAATGGTATGATGACATGATATTGGGTAACAAGTTATAAACAATTGAAACAGGCAGCTCAGCTTTTGCACAGGTTGAAGCGGGTCGGGTCGGGTCGGGTTGAATTGACCACAACCACTTTCTTGTCCATCATGCAACTTATTAATGCATTAATTTTCATTAAGATAACAATCTAAATCTTTAAATAACATGTAGGAGGCTGTATACATTAATAATGTAGTCTTGGGCACCTTTCAATCTGTTTGACCCATTTGACTAACCCTTTCCTGTTTTAGCTAAGATTTCTGATTTGACCCTATAGGATAAAAGACAACCCTAATCACCATTTGTAAGTTGATGGATTGAAATGTGAAATTACGCAATGAGCTACAACTACATCGATAATATAAAATGGTAAAAAGCAGAAGTCGCAAAATAGGTTGGTTGGGTAAACATGTAGTTTCTTTTGTAAGGATTGAAATGGTTAGTCTAGCGTATTAGGTAGAAACATTTATCTCCGAGAAGTTTAGATTGCTATAAATGGTTCGTGAGTCAAATACGAATAAATTATCTCAATAATTATCTTATTACTGGAATAAAATGATTTAGAAGATTTTATGAATTAAACATACACTTTGGGCGCCTTTTGACTCGTTCTACCCGCAAATTGCATTGCTTCTTTTTAAGCTAACCCTTTTGACTTTACCCATTTGACCCGTTAGAGAAAAAACATACCCCGAATCGACACATTCATAAGTAAATGGCTCAAAATTTCCACCATTATTATAAAATTGATGTTCGCATCTAAAAAAACTTGATGGAATCTTTACTACAAAGAATGCAGAAAATACCAGCACGTACCTTGGATTTTGTCAAGGGGACAGTATCATGAGAGAATTTACACTTCTCACCCTGTCATAAATGAATAGATTTGTAGTGTTACATAAGTAACAGAATAATAAATTTGAAACTTAAAATGAGGATCGAAAAAATCATGAAATTATAAGATAACCTCATGGCATCTTCCCTTCATATAATGCCCGCAATATGAAACTTTTTTCTCTTTAATCACCGGTTGAAGTTTTAGCCTTTTGACACCATGTTTTCTGTTCTTTTCCCCTCGTTTCTGAAAAAAAAAAGCAGGTGATTGCAATGACGGAGCTAGTTAGAGTAATTAAATATAAACACACATGATGAGAAATATATTTGATTGATAAAGGCATGTACAATAAGTTCGAATCATTATAGTCATGTTTTATCCTTTCCTAATTTATAGCGTCATTTTACATGATTTTGGCTGTCTTTTGTTTTTTTTTTTCTTCATCTTGATATGTAGCAAGAAAGTTCATTCTAAATAATACTTCGAGAAAATCATAAAAGTAAACAAAAAGGGTCTTTTTTCTTCATCTTGAATGAACCCAACCGATCCCTACTAAACAGTACCCACTTTGGCCTGAGCTTAAAAAAAGTTAGTACATTGTTTGCAGAAACATCAGAAACTTTTTGAGAAGCATCAGCATGTTGTTCACCAAGTGATGCTAGATTTTCAGGGCATGTTGTTGAGGCAACAGGCTTCTTTGACTTTTTGTTTGTTCTTTCTTGTTTAGTGCGAGATCCTGGCCTCTTTTTATTACTTTGGGCACCACTATCCTGTCAAACGTGAAAACCATAAAAGTAAGAACCAACATAACAATGTCAGATTTGATTATTTTAACCTTAAAGGATCAGAATAACATAATCATAATCACTCTACCCAAGCACTCAAAACTAACCAGTTTGAACATACATCCAAACACACCCTTAATTTTAATATTAAGAAGATAACTGAATTTATAATCTTTATCAATCTAAATCATCCAACACCTGAGGTGGCAGTTTTGACACATCCACTTATGAATGGACCGATTTAGGTTATATTTCATCTCAGAAAGGGACACATGAGATGAAAGTCACCCAAGGTGCATTTTTTTTCATTAAACTTAAACCTCCTATACCATTTTGATAAAACAATCAAGATTATTATTGAAATAATACACATTTTTAATCATACTTGACATACTAATTATTTATAGTAGAACTGAGTTTTGGAGAAAGTGTCCCGAGGCAAACCTAACTTGAATCATAACAAAAATTACTCCTTTTGAACCCGATTTCACATGTTAAACAATCCACCCATTTTTCCACCTCTACGTAATACCAACAGAAAAAAAAAACTTGTGATCAAGAACTTCAAATTGTAAAAAGAAGGGGAAAAAACCATACCCTCAATCGATGTACAAGATCCTGATTCTTGGTTGCATTGATTTGGGAGTTTCTTTGAAGCGGTAGCACATGTTCGGATTCAAACCCTATTTCAGAATAATCCACCAAATTTCTTGTGTTTTTATTTACTACTCCCAACATATCTTTACCACCACTTTCAACTGATTCTGTAAATAACTGGATTGAACTATTGTCATTTTCAGGTCCTGCTTCGGTGTCTATAAGATCATTAGTCTCGGAATTTGTCTTGTCCACAGATTTGGTATCAACTTCAAACACAAAATCCATTAAATCTTCCAAGATTCCTAGTTCCTCAATATCTTTATCTGTGGGTAAATTAGGGGAAGAACTAATCATCTCATAATTATCTTGACTTTCTATATCAAAGCTGACTGATGGACTAGTGTTATCTTTATGGGAAACACCATTATTTTCTCCTAATAAGTTATGATTATGTTCAGCTGATTCCATGTGTTTATCATATAAACCGCCTTCTTGGGTATTGGAAACCACTTGCGTTTCATCCATATGCATTTGTTCTTGAAATAACAAATCATTAGGCATGATACCATTGCAATGAGCGGGGACATCATTTTCTGTGCCCTTATCTACATACAAAGAATGAAGAGAGTCAGATTCCTGATTTTGAACCAGGGTATGTGTTACCATACAAATCTTTTCAGTGGTTCACTAGAGTAACAAAATTCTATTTTTTTACTTATTTTACTATACGAAAAACTTTACGTGGCGTGCACAACACTTTGCTTTTTCTTGCAAACACTTTAGACATATGTTGGCATACAAGTTTCCGTATTAGGTCTGATGCCATTTTGCAATAACGAAACTTGATGTCAAAAATGATTGAAAACTTGTTTGACAAATCATTTATAAGATTATGTTCTTTGTTAATACCCTAGTTAATTACAAAAAAAAAATGAGGATAGTTTCCAGTAAAAAAATTAATCAACTAACGCCTCTTTCTTATTGAACTGAGTTACACTTATAGCTCATCACTGTCCTAAACCCCCAAAATCACATGCCCTAAATTTGAACCTAAAGCAACAACTATTAATTAACAAAAGCTCATTGACATTATACATAATGAATCAAAAATTGAACAGAAACTGAAGTACGTACCTGAATTTTGACTGATACGAGAAGAATCGGCATAGCAAAAGGAGAGAATATGAAGAAGCGTATCGACAGTCCGACTCCTGAGAGGTCGTCTCCGGCGGTTGCCGGAGGATGCGTCCGTTTGAGAAATGGGAGGCTCTTTTAGGTTGCGTTTGGTTGTGGAAAACGTTTTCCAGTTTTCCATTTTCAGTTTTCTAGAAAATGAAATGGGTTTTCCATTTCTAGAAAACACTTGGAAAATTTTGAAAACGCGATCTAACCAAAAGATGTGTTTTCCATTTTCTGGAAAATAGAAAACGGAAATTGGAAAACAATGCAAAACTATTTTCCAAATTTAGTTAAAAGAATGGAAAACTGTATTTTCTGTTTTCTAGGAAATTTTTTTCAGAAAACTATCACTAGAACGCGTTTTCTGTTTTCCATGTTTTCTTAGAAAACAGAAATGGAAAACACCCCATGTTTTCCACAACCAAACGCGCCCTAAGGGTCTCGTTCTCCAAGTTACTTAGGTTGCGTTTGGTTGTGGAAAACGTTTTCCAGTTTTCCATTTTCAGTTTTCTAGAAAATGAAATGGGTTTTCCATTTCTAGAAAACACTTGGAAAATTTTGAAAACGCGATCTAACCAAAAGATGTGTTTTCCATTTTCCGGAAAATAGAAAACGGAAATTGGAAAACAATGCAAAACTATTTTCCAAATTTAGTTAAAAGAATGGAAAACTGTATTTTCTGTTTTCTAGGAAATTTTTTTCAGAAAACTATCACTAGAACGCGTTTTCTGTTTTCCATGTTTTCTTAGAAAACAGAAATGGAAAACACCCCATGTTTTCCACAACCAAACGCGCCCTTAGGGTTCCAAATTCGAATTTCTCCATCGGCGCCATCATCGCCGTCGGAAAGTGAGTTAAGAATTTTGGTTTTTCACCTCTATGTTTATGTTTGAATACTATTACGGTGCTCGCGCGTTGCGTAGCGACAGTTTATAGCGTGTTTTTAGTCTTTTGTCCGCGCATTGAGGCGACACAACAATTTACAACGCAGTATTTGTTTCTGTTAGTTCGATGCCGTGAGACGGTAATTTACAATGCAGTACTTTTTTGTGTGTACGCGATGTGGCAACAGTGACACTTTACAACGCGGTACTTGTTTTCTATCTGGCGATGCAGTAGTGGCGACAATGTACAACGAGGTACATAAAATCTATACGCGCTATGCAGTGGCGACGACAATCAACTACGCTGTACTTGTTTTTTTTTTTTTTTTGTTAATAATCAATACTTTGTGATATATTATATTATACATTTCTTACTTTCTCATTCGTAACATCGATATAGTTCATTTATGTTATGAGCCTTGCTTATCTCAATTAAATAATAAGGAAATACGAATAAGATTGGGTAATTGATCATAAAAATAGTAATTTAAAAATAAATATGAACTCCTAATCTCTTTTTAGTCTTATTTAGTTTTCCCATGTGATAATGTGCACTCATTAAAATTTTTTTTTAACAGGGAAGACTTATGCCCTTTTAGGTTGTTATTACTATAATGTCAATCGATGGCGTGATGAATCGTTAATAGCAAACATAACCGGTATATTTATTTGTGTCAAATGAACATCTCACTTGTGAGCGGGGCATCGTGAATTTGCTATCAAGAATTTTTGGAGTCGGCATAGTATAGCAATAGCATAATTTTTGTATTACTCTGTTATAAGTTGTCTTACTCGTGGACACATTTATACTTGTGTAAGTGTAACCCAAAACGGCTCGTTAACAGTCTAACAGAAATGCATCATTCAATCAAAATCCCAAACTCATTAAAATCACAAGTACAAGGTTAATATTAAAGATTTAACAGAAATGCATCATTCAATCAAAATCCCAAACTCATTAAAATCACAAGTACAAGGTTAATATTAATGATTTAGTCTCGGTCTCCTTACTAAAATTAGATATCAACAAAATCATATTTTATCATACATCAAAAATAGGCTCATTTAAATAGACACCAGTAGGGGCGATTAAGCTTTTAACTTACTCGATGTCCTTCACAGCTGCCCCACACACTGCATAAAGTGTTATTTTCTTCACTTGTCATTGGACAATTGATGCAAATGCATCTTCTTCACCTGCCATTGGACAATTGATGCATCTTCATCTTCTTTTGTCTGTGCGTTACGGTGTCGCGATAATTTATATCTTGGTATTCGTTTGTATTAGCGTAATGCGTCCCGATGACAATTTATAATGCGGTACATGCACGTTCGACGGAGGCAACAACTAACATAGAGTTTTTATTTGTTATTCTATCAATACTATACTCTCATGATATATCATTGTACGTTTGTTAATTTTCATATTCGTATGATCGACTTCATTTACCTAACCTTATAGAACTCAAATAAATATTGACGAAAACTATATGTACAACTGGATTGAAAATTAAATTAAAAAAAATAAAGTGTTTTCGGTAAACTATATACCGATGTTTTACTCATGCTTTCACAATTAGCAACAACAATTTCTCAAAGCAATTTTATTTTATTAGATGTTTATTTATGTCTCGTTTTATCAAAATATATTTTTATTATTTTTTCTCACTTGTCAGTTATTACAATTTTAGTTCATTGCACACGTCTTGATAATTTGCTAAACGCATAATCAAATTTATCTATACAATTAATAACTTGTTAGAAAACATAAAGAAACTGTATATAATGAATATTGGTATCTTCAACTAATCACATCGAACAAATACAAAGATATTATTGATGAGCTTATGATCAAATTTATCTATACATTTAATATGTTAAATGCCAAAAAAAGGACCTAGCTGTCTAAGGAGTAGCTCAGCTAAAACACCAGTGTATTCAATCGCTCCATAAATTAACCCAGCTTCCCTGTATTGATTTGAACAAATATATAAATCCCAGCCACCACTTTCATCATAGGGCACAAATTAGAGCCAACAGGTTCTGTTAGGGGTCGATTTCAGGATGCTCATAGAAAAGCTGCATAAGACCAGGAATCTCGCTACGGTTTGGGAATCCTGTCCAGTCAGGTATCCTGAATATTTGTTATCGACTAACCTTTATTTTTGCCATGTGCTTTATTTGCTTTCAGGAACGTTGTAGAGCTTAACCGTCTCCTGAAGACTCGGTCTTAACTAACTGGCACATGGGAAAGTGGGTCGCATCTCCTTCAACGATCGAGAGAAGTGGAGAAAGAAGATCCCGAGAATCCCGGATAGTTAGTTAGTTGTTAGTTTGTTATATAAATCGAGGATTCGATCAGTAGGAACACACAACTCACTCACACATTAGCTCTGATAGCATACGATCTCTGTAACACTTAGACTGATCGATCAAACCTTCAAAACACTTGTAATTTTCAGTTTCCTATCAATAAAATTGTGTGGTAATTTATGGGATCATTCTTATCGAATTTTCATACAAATTTACCCACTGTCACAAATCGCTCAAAAAGATTTCTATTCATGTGACTTTTTTTTTTCTTTAAATAGAGCTTAATTTTATTTGACTTATATGTAAATCTGCACATAAGCCTTCATTTGATTTTTGAGTGTCAAATGGTCCACATTTTCGCACATTTCATTTATACCAACTGATGATAGGTTGTATCTTCTGACTTTAGATTTTTGCCCACATTTCAATGAGCTGGTGAATGAGCTGACTCACGGCAAAGAACTGGCTAACCAGCTTAAAGAGCATCTTCATTAAACCCTATCATCACCTGAGTAAGCCTGCACTTTCTTCTTCAAAAGATACTTTCCTCCTATGAAAAGGCACTCTCTATGGTCAATCCAAGGACTCATGATGACACAGCAGATTCATATTTATATTTACATTCCACACATCATCATCATCACACCAGCAGCAACAACGAAAAGTACCGACTCACTGACTGATTATTAATTGATTTTGCATTTGGAAGATGAATTTTAATTAACTGATTAATTATTTGGAAAGAAAAACAGTGGAAAAATGGAGTGTATTTGTGGAGCATGGTGGAAGGCCCTCTTAGTGATGGGTATAGTTGGAGTAAATATGGTTATAATTGGTTCTTTTGTTGTCCATTATTTGCTTCAGGGGTATCTTTGTTAACAGTGAGCAAAAATCATGATAGAAATAGACCTTGAGAGCCCTGATTTTCCAAATTTGAGATCATGATACTCTTCAGAAGACAAAGAAACCAGCATGGAACCTGTTTTGGTCAAAAATTCACAAAGGAATTTCGTATTCCAAACTTAGAATGTGAGGTAGTGTGCTTGCTAATATGTTTAAAATGTATAACTGAACACAAGGATGTAACGAGGGAAAAATCCAGGATTCTTCGAGTCATCTCTAGGAATCCTAGCAAAAAAAACCTCGGGAGCCGGCCTGAAGAGCCCGCTACCACACAATTTTATTGATAGGAAACTGAAAATTACAAGTGTTTTGGAGGTTTGATCGATCAGTCTAAGTGTTACAGAGATCGTATGCTATCAGAGCTAATGTGTGAGTGAGTTGTGTGTTCCTACTGATCGAATCCTCGATTTATATAACAAACTAACAACTAACTAACTATCCGGGATTCTCGGGATCTTCTTTCTCCACTTCTCTCGGCCGTTGAAGGAGATGCGACCCACTTTCCCACGTGCCAGTTAGTTAAGACCGAGTCTTCAGGAGACGGTTAAGCTCTACAACGTTCCTGAAAACAAATAAAGCACATGGCAAAAATAAAGGTTAGTCGATAACAAATATTCAGGATACCTGACTGGACAGGATTCCCAAACCATAGCGAGATTCCTGGTCTTATGCAGCTTTTCTATGAGCATCCTGAAATCGACCCCTAACAGAACCTGTTGGCTCTAATTTGTGCCCTATGATGAAAGTGGTGGCTGGGATTTATATATTTGTTCAAATCAATACAGGGAAGCTAGGTTAATTTATGGAGCGATTGAATACACTGGTGTTTTAGCTGAGCTACTCCTTAGACAGCTAGGTCATTTTTTTTGGCATATAGATAAATTTGATCATAAGCTCATCAATAATATCTTTGTATTTGTTCGATGTGATTAGTTGAAGATACCAATATTCATTATATACAGTTTCTTTATGTTTTCTAACAAGTTATTAATTGTATAGATAAATTTGATTATGCGTTTAGCAAATTATCAAGACGTGTACAATGAACTAAAATTGTAATAACTGACAAGTGAGAAAAAATAATAAAAATATATTTTGATAAAACGAGACATAAATAAACATCTAATGAGATAAAAATGGTTTGAGAAATTGTTGTTGCTAATTCTGAAAGCATGAGTAAAACATCGGTATATAGTTTACCGAAAACACTTTATTTTTTTTAATTTAATTTTCAATCCAGTTGTACATATAGTTTTCGTCAATATTTATTTGAGTTCTATAAGGTTAGGTAAATGAAGTCGATGATAAGAATGTGAAAATTAACAAACGTACAATGATATATCATGAGAGTATAGTATTGATAGAATAACAAATAAAAACTCTATGTTAGTTGTTGCCTCCGCCGAACGTGCATGTACCGCATTATAAATTGTCATCGGGACGCATTACGCTAATACAAACGAATACCAAGATGTAAATTATCGCGACACCGTAACGCACAGACAAAAGAAGATGAAGATGCATCAATTGTCCAATGGCAGGTGAAGAAGATGCATTTGCATCAATTGTCCAATGACAGGTGAAGAAAACAACACTTTATGCAGTGGGGGGGGGGGGGGCAGCTGTGAAGGACATCGAGTAAGTTAAAAGCTTAATCGCCCCTACTGGTGTCTATTTAAATGAGCCTATTTTTGATGTATGATAAAATATGATTGTGTTGATATCTAATTTTAGTAAGGAGACCGAGACTAAATCATTAATATTAACCTTGTACTTGTGATTTTAATGAGTTTGGGATTTTGATTGAATGATGCATTTCTGTTAAATCTTTAATATTAACCTTGTACTTGTGATTTTAATGAGTTTGGGATTTTGATTGAATGATGCATTTCTGTTAGACTGTTAACGAGCCGTTTTGGGTTACACTTACACAAGTATAAATGTGTCCACGAGTAAGACAACTTATAACAGAGTAATACAAAAATTATGCTATTGCTATACTATGCCAACTCCAAAAATTCTTGATAGCAAATTCACGATGCCCCGCTCACAAGTGAGATGTTCATTTGACACAAATAAATATACCGGTCATGTTTGCTATTAACGATTCATCACGCCATCGATTGACATTATAGTAATAACAACCTAAAAGGGCATAAGTCTTCCCTGTTAATTTTTTTTTTTAATGAGTGCACATTATCACATGGGAAAACTAAATAAGACTAAAAAGAGATTAGGAGTTCATATTTATTTTTAAATTACTATTTTTATGATCAATTACCCAATCTTATTCGTGTATTCCCTATTATTTAATTGAGATAAGCAAGACTCATAACATAAATGAACTATATCGATGTTACGAATGAGAAAGTAAGAAATGTATAATATAATATATCACAAAGTATTGATTATTAACAAAAAAAAAAAAAAACAAGTACAGCGTAGTTGATTGTCGTCGCCACTGCATAGCGCGTATAGATTTTATGTACCTCGTTGTACATTGTCGCCACTACTGCATCGCCAGATAGAAAACAAGTACCGCGTTGTAAAGTGTCACTGTTGCCACATCGCGCACACACAAAAAAGTACTGCATTGTAAATTACCGTCTCACCGCATCGAACTAACAGAAACAAATACTGCGTTGTAAATTGTTGTGTCGCCCCAATGCGCGGACAAAAGACAAAAAACACGCTATAAACTGTCGCTACGCAACGCGCGAGCACCGTAATAGTATTAAACATAAACATAGAGGTGAAAAACCAAAATTCTTAACTCACTTTCCGAGGGCGATGATGGCGCCGATGGAGAAATTCGAATTTGGAACCCTAAAAGAGCCTCCCATTTCTCAAACGGACGCATCCTCCGGCAACCGCCGGAGACGACCTCTCAGGAGTCGGACTGTCGATACGCTTCTTCATATTCTCTCCTTTTGCTATGCAGATTCTTCTCGTATCAGTCAAAATTCAGGTACGTACTTCAGTTTCTGTTCAATTTTTGATTCATTATGTATAATGTCAATGAGCTTTTGTTAATTAATAGTTGTTGCTTTAGGTTCAAATTTAGGGCATGTGATTTTGGGGGTTTAGGACAGTGATGAGCTATAAGTGTAACTCAGTTCAATAAGAAAGAGGCGTTAGTTGATTAATTTTTTTTACTGGAAACTATCCTCATTTTTTTTTGTAATTAACTAGGGTATTAACAAAGAACATAATCTTATAAATGATTTGTCAAACAAGTTTTCAATCATTTTTGACATCAGGTTTACTCAAATCGTTGCAACCATAAAATAAATCTTTGTTTTAGACATGCTGACTCTAGATGAGACTATTAGACGTTTAAAGACTTTCAAAGAAAGGATCAAGATGAAGAAAGGAAACGTAGTGGATAATCAATCGAAACTCATGTTCACACATCGAGAAGATAAAGCAAAGTGTGGACACTATCTTGGAAATTGGGGAAACAGAAAGTTCCATCCAATAGGAAATCAAGACCAAACAAATTCGAGTGACAGTCACCACGAGGCAATGAGTATAATAGATAAGTCTCAGATCATGTGTTATTGATGTCAAAAGCGTGGACACTTTGCCTATGAGTGTCCAACTTAACGTAAGAAAAATGAATCTCTCTCAGTTGAAGACCAAGATGAAAACCCTGCCCTTTTGATGATCATGGACCATAAACAAGGATGAAAAGGGAAGAAAATTATTGTGTCACTACTACAAAATAAGACTTTAATGACGCACAATGCGTATCATGCATGGGTATAGATGACGCGCAAAAGTGTGTCAAGGAGGACCCGGTCATAAATATCGACGACACGTATTTGGGTGTCATCTGTTTATGATGCACATTTATGACATGTATTTATGACAAACAATTATGCGCGTCATCTTCTAAGTGTCATTGATAACATGCATTTATGTGTCATACGATTATGACACGCATTTTTGCATGTCATGATTTTAATATATATTTTTTTATAGAATTACTATTTACCACATTAAATGTCAATTAATCCCGCTAATACAAAGTACATATGCATACACCAAAACTTTGCATTTCATATATATAGAAATTAAAACAACGCGTTTCATACACATACAATTCACTACGAAAGTTAAGTACTAGTTAAGAGTTCTAAAAGTTAAGCACTAAGGTTTACAAATATATAACACTACTACACATCCTTGAAAATAAAGTTTGACATATAAGTTGCCCATTCTTCACGGACTTTATCAAAATCAGCATCTGTATATTCATTTTTATCTCCCCCAATCTAAAAAAAAAAACACAACAAAAAAGTTAAAAATTGAAACAAATATTATAAATAAAGTAAAATGCATAATTGTATTACACAGATACAATCTTTATCTCCAAATGCAAGCTAACAAGAACCATCAGGTGAAATTGACCAACAAAATCCTTGAGGAAGATTGTATATAGCTGGCTTTGTGGTAAAAAAAATCCCTTTTGTCCATTTTTTACTCTTTTGTTTCAATATCATTTCAGTTTTCAATTTTAGAATATAAATATATTTCTTTGGTCTAATATTGAAATGGACGTTGAGTTCTTGAGCATTTTGTTGATGATGTGTGTTCTATATAACTGATTGTTGGATTCAAAACTTAGTAAATACTGGTGTTGTGTGTGTTGGTCAAGTCAAATAGCCAACCCTATGCCTACTGGTGCTATATGTGGAATGAGCATAGATTAAGAGGGCCAGTTGTGTTTTTGACAGTTTGTTAACGAGGATGATGACTGACCCCATGCTTCAAATCAATGATGTGTCTTTGAAATGGAAAGATACACACTTTGACACCATCATGTTCTAAAAATGAAAATCTTGATGAAATTGTAAGTTTCTGACAAAATAACTGCATAATTTCATCTATATGAAACTGTTGAATTGCAATGATAAAATTGGAAAATTTGAAGTTAAAAGGTGGATAATCAGAATGGCTTGATTAGACAGATTTCACTTCTTATCCTCATGATGGAATGTAAATTTAATAAATTTTGTAAATAACTTAATAAAAAAATAGTGGAGTTTAGTAATTTACCAAGTCACAATTGTAAGTAAGATCAAAATGTTGAAGTAAAATGATTTCTTCAAAATGTTAACAATAAACCTAATGATTAGTCTCGGTAAACCTAAACAAGCTAAATACTTATATAATAACAAATCAAACCTAATCTTATTCCAAGTCTGTTAGAAAATATGAATTTGGTGTTCATGTTTATCTAGAGAGAGACGCTACATTTAACCAAAAGTCACATGCATGGACCGGAGGGTTTAATTTGTTTGTCACAAGTCTTTTTGGTGTATAGTTAACTTATGGAACATTAGTTCATTACAGCAGCAACCCTTATCATAGTTAGACTCGAACTCGGAAACTTAACCAAATAAAGCTAACCGATAAATATGAACACCAAATTCAAATAAACATTAGTTCATTACAGCAGCATCAACCCTTATCATAATGATCTACAGCTACAAATGGACCAAAAATTAACATTTACATCGTCATTTTTAAGCACTTCAAATCCTTGCCGAACTATCTCTTTCATAAATTTTAACACGTAATAACCACATTCCGTGCTTCCGGGCTGAAGTGGACACTACACATTTACATAAACTTTGAATTATTAGAAAGTTTCTAACAACAAAAACTTTTATTTAATTAATATTTGCCGATTAAAACTTCTATTAAATTAATATTTTTCTAACAGCAACAACTGTTATTTAATTGACATTGTTTCTAACAGCTGGAACATTCTCTATTGGCCTATACCAGAAATATACTAGAAATGTGCCTTTGAGTGGCTACTGAAGTAACCAGAAATATACCTTTGAGTTGACCCAATTGAGTTTATTCATCTTCTTCGATCCACTTTGTACATTGTACAAGCCAATTGCCCTATAGAAAAAAATGCGAAATCAAGAAAATAGCATATAATATAATGATTAGATAATTTGTATTAAGAGTAACTTACGGATTTCGCCCCTGTGGTTTGTCAAAATTTCACATTTCGTCCCTACTTTTCAAAAATTACGGATTTCGTCCCTAAATTTTGCAAAAACGTTACGGATTTTAACCTTTTGTTGGATGGCCGTTAAAAATTTCTGTTGAGTGAGTAGTTTTTCATGTCGAGTACGCCCAACACCTAATGACTTCTACGGAAAACGAAACCAAATGACATCAAACAAAAAATCGAGTTAGTGTTTTTTTTTCATATAGGGTTGTTCCACTAGTTTTCTCCTTGTTTTTTCTTCATTTTTTGTAAAACGATTTCAACTTAGTATACCCGGGATTGTAGGGCAATAGGATGATGTGATTATCATTTCTTGTAGATAACCGTTCTGCAACGAGTCTACTTGAATCATCAATATTTTTAGCCTTTGCTTTGCGTTCATGTTGCATGGTTGCGGTCGACATAAAACAAATTCCATGATGTCCTTTTGACCCATTCTTGGTTTGCTCATACAAAGTACTTGTTAACATACAAAAACTAAATTAATCCATACAAGTACCTATTAACATACAAAGTCGTTTAAGTGAAATTTAGGTAGCTCATCCATTGAAAAAAGCTTGTTAAAGTCATTCCAACTTAAGTATGTGAAACTATCATACCCAAATAGATAGTCCTCACACCACACCTTTATAGTATACACCTTTGAAAACTGTCCATCAACCATCATTGCAACCATTCTCAAATGAACACTGCTTTTCCATTATTACCCTTATATTCCTCTGACCTCTTGTCATCTTTCTTTGCATTGTCTCTTTTTCATTCATTTTTGTTTTCTTTTTATCCTTCAACTCTTGAATGGCTTTGCTGGTAATGAGTTGATATCCTTCTATCCACAAATCCTTTTCGTTTTCCTCACCAAGTTCTCTTTCTTGTTTTTTCTTTCTTATATTCAATGTTATTACCAGGTTGCTTTGGCTCTGATATCAATAGAGTCAACATCATGAATTTTCTTGACATACACAAATAAGAGGGTAGATTATATGTTATTAGGGTAACGGGCCAACAACTATGCTTAGAACTTAATGACTTATGAGGATTGATACCATCAGCGGACAAGGCTAATCTAAGATTCCGATTTTCTTTACCAAATTATTTCCAAGTGTTGTCAACAAGCTTCCAAGAGGGGAAATCATGAGGATGAGTTATCTTACCATCATTGACCCGACCTTGTGCATGCCAAGTTAAGTTATGTGCAATTTATGGTGACGAAAATATTCTTCTAAATCTAGGGATGGGAGGAAAATACCACATAACTTTTCTCGGCACATTTGTGGTATTCTTCTTCCAACGAGATGTGCCACAAGTTGGACATTTAGAAGCATCCTTATGTTCATTCCAGAATAGAAGAGAATCATTTTCACATGCATGAAACTTCTCATATTCTAGACCTATTCCTTTTAGCAACTTCTTAGCCTCATATACCAAGCTAGGGATTGTATTATTTAAAGGTAAAATCTTTTTTAAGGAACCTACAAGGCATAAAAACCAGCCAAATTGACCCTTGAATTGTTGGAATATCAACAATCCACTAAGTGCATTATAACTTGACCCCTCGTAAATTAGCTTATCACATTCTTCAAGAAGTGATTTCGATGAATCATGTTCTTTCTCTACTTAAGTGAAGGCATCACCTTTCCTTTGTATAATCAAACTCGGGAGGTCTATTTTCATCAGGGAAGCTAACTTCAACCTTAGGAAAACTTCTTCATGAAAAGACCAAACCTTATAATTTTCATCGAAACCGTGGGCAAACATGTCACACCCCGGTCCTTGGGAGGCCGAGATAGCCAAGATCGTATCCATTTGAAAAACCAAAATGAATAAGTTCTATTAAAAATTTCAAAGTACAAGGTTTCAACGAGGAAAATAAAATACAAGAATAGAATTCTAAGTTATTGTAGTGCGAAAGCTAAGTGTCTTCTAAGGATGTCTTCATGTGCGCACGAGCGAATCTACGGTTGATCTTGTAATTCCAAGTTGTCCAAAGCTAGGTACCTGATACATAGTCAAAAATGATTTATGTCAACTAAAAGGTTGAGTGAGTTCACGAGGTTAGTTAAAAATAATCGTCGTACGAAAATGAGTTTCTCTTGAATTTGTCAAAAATATAATCATAGTTGTGTTTTATAAAAAAAAATTGAGTGTTTACATTTAGTAAAACATAGTTATCATTGTACGTTGTAAAAAATATAGAGTTTATCGTACATGTGTCAAAAAGAATGTTTTTATTGTACGTCGTCATAATAGTAATCAATTAGATGGCCCGTCGACCATGAGATGCTATGGCGTCAAAGTGAATATAGTTCCATAATCAACCATCCTCTATCCGTCGTAGTCCATACCCGATTGTTTTGCGCCCGACTACTCGCCAATAGAGTCTTCCCGTATCATATAAATGGTGAACTCAACCATAGGGTTGCGATGTGTCAAAAGCCAAAATGATGTCCCTTGTGATGGCGTCTCGAAGTATATGGGCATAAGGATGTGGGGGCATTATCCCCAAATAGCGCTACCCATTTTACCCGCGGAGGACTAAGATTGTGTACGTTGTGGGACTAGCCGGGGTAAGTATGACTAGTTCGAACATTTATGTTATCGTGTATCGAGCATCCAATATATAATCAAATACGATAATTTAAATAAAAGAGAGTACGATAATGAAATAAATACATGTTTGAAACAAATGGAACATGTATCACCCCATAATGAGTAAAATAGCAAAAAGGGGAAGAGCAGTGAAACTCACGAGCATGTATTACCCCAAAATAGTTAAAAAAATATATATAAAAAGGGGAAGGGATGTGAAAACTCACGTAAGCGTTGGTATTTCCCAAATAGTTCGGGTTTCCTTGATTTCTAATACCTTGCACCTAAAGTAATGATTGGACCAATTAAGTTCTAGGTTTGGGTGATTAACCCATCGTTTGCGTTTCCATGCTCTATTGAGATTCTAGTTGGTTTTAAGAACAGTCTATGGTTCGGTTTGGTTAACTTAGAGATAGGTGACTCAAGTTTATATGTTTTTTCAAACATGTTTAAGTTAGTCATTGTGATATTGGGTTGTAGGTAAAATGTGGTCTTGGGCCTTAAGCCCGTTAATGGAGTGCTTATTTGTGGATTCGGTTTGATTGTCAAGATTGGGCCGTAGGCCCAAAGGGGGTTTGGATTGGCTTTGATTAATGATTTGTTTTCGTTTCAAGAAACGGTTTTTAGTATATTTGCTTATCATGAAATGTTATAAACAATTATCCAAAAATTATATTTAAGTGTTGTAAACATTTGTGATAAAACATTATAAATTATAAAGATAATATAAACAAGGAAAATTGGCCTGTAATAATAGAAGTTTTCACTCTTTGGCCAATAATAATATGAGTTTTTGAGTTGGTCTGTAATAATACCAGTTTTTGAACTATTGGACTGTAATAGTATGCCGTTAGTTTTTACTTAACGGGGTTAAATCCCTGCCTACGTGGCTGTCCACGTGGCTTCATTAATCATACGTGGCATTTTTAAGTGGGGTTTTAAAAATGAAAATTGGCCTGTAATAATACAAGGTTTCACTCTTTGGCCAATAATAATATGAGTTTTTGAGTTGGTCTGTAATAATACCAGTTTTCGAACTATTGGACTGTAATAGTATGCCGTTAGTTCTTACTTAACGGGGTTAAATTCCTGCCTATGTGGCTGCCCACGTGGCTTCAATGTATTTCTTTTAACAAAAGACTATAGTATAAGGACTAGTTTTGTAATATTTCTAAACTTCATTTTTGTTTTTTATTAAGATATAAAGAAAAAAAAAGGAAAAGGAAAACAGGAAGAACAAACAGCCGCAACCACCCTCTGTCGCCATCGCACCTGCCGCCACCCACCCGTCCGCCGCCATCGCCACCGGCCGCAATCGACCCCTCCGCCGCCATCGCCATCGGCCGCCATCGGTGGGGCTAATGTAACAGCCCCCGCAAAGAGGGAGAAAAGGGGAAAAGTTCAGATCTAGGTTTGAAGAAGAAATCGGAATCCACATAGGTAGAGCTAATGTAACAGCCCCCACTATAGTCTTTTGTTAAAAGAAATACATTGAAGCCACGTGGGCAGCCACATAGGCAGGGATTTAACCCCGTTAAGTAAGAACTAACGGCATACTATTACAGTCCAATAGTTCGAAAACTGGTATTATTACAGACCAACTAAAAAACTCATATTATTATTGGCCAAAGAGTGAAAACTTGTATTATTACAGGCCAATTTTCCTTTTTAAAACCCCCACTTAAAAATGCCACGTATGATTAATGAAGCCACGTGGACAGCCACGTAGGCAGGGATTTAACCCCGTTAAGTAAAAACTAACGGCATACTATTACAGTCCAATAGTTCGAAAACTGGTATTATTACAGACCAACTCAAAAACTCATATTATTATTGGCCAAAGAGTGAAAACTTGTATTATTACAGGCCAATTTTCCTATAAACAAAGGTTACCAAAATGTTATAAAAACAAAAAGGGTTTTCGGGTATAACCCGTGAGGGCATTGGGCCTAAACACGAGACCCGAAAGCTCAACAGTTAAGCAAGTGGGCCTGTCCAAGACCACAAGCCCAACTGTTACGGGTTGGGCTTCTTCCGCGCGAACAAGTGGCCCAATCCGCATCGGCCAGTGGGACTGGCCCAACTATTTAACAAACTGGACTATTTTTCCTGGGCCTAAACATTTATCCGATAGGTTAAGCCCACTATATTGGGTCAGTTGGTCATCAATGGGTTGGACTATGACCCGACCGGTCGGAGCTTGATAACCTGACCCATTTATGGTTCCAACCCGGTTAAGAGTAACCTGTTTTGGAGATTCTCAGGTTTGGTTCGGTCCAGTGGGTTCATTAGGCCCGGTTCCGGTTCGTGGGTCTCGCTATGCCAGTTGTATGCATGCATTCATGCATGTCGTTCGTTTGACCCAAGCCACAACCAATATAGTTTAGTGGAGCGACCCGTTTTATTGTACATTTAGGATCCGATAATCGAGGGTTTATTTAGCCTAACCCGGTTGTGGGTTTGGTCCGACTAGGTTCCGAATAGTGACCCAAAGTGGTTGCATGTGTTTATTAAATCGGTTTTTAAGTGTAAAAAATACATATATAAATCATGTTGAATGTAAGGGTTGTTCATATAAGCTAATTAATATACTTATTAAATCATGTTAATCTTGTTAATTGCATTGTATGCATGGCTCGTTGGGTTTGTGACATTTTAATGTACTAGAGTTTGTAGTTACCCTATATCTCAACTGCGCAACCAATGAGTTTGAGAGTGACAATCGAAATGAAATGGAAAGGGGAATAAGATAAAGGTTATACTTTTGAAGACCGTGATTGTGTGTTGGACGAGTGGTTGTCTTGGATATATGCATGTGTGTATGCGTTGCAACCTTAGACAACAAAATGGTTAGATAAACGTGGATCTCGTGATACAAAGGGGATAGGAGTAAGGAAAGACATATTATACCGTAAGCATGGGTGATAATGCATTGGTGACATCCATGCATTAGGGTATTTGTTTAGGAAATGGTAGTTGATGATGAGTTTGGGTGGTTCATGGTGAAGGAAAGTGGTTTCATGTGATTTGGTAACAAGGTGGCGAGGGGGGGGGGGTCTGCTATATGGTGTCTCAGTGGCGAATGCATGGTGACGAAAGATGGTGGTTGATTCAGTGGTTTTATATGGTAGCCGAGAGGTGATGTGATTGTGGTGGTAGCTAGTGGTGGATGATGGCGGTGTAGTGGTGGTTCACGGTGGTGGTGTCCCCGGAAATGAGAGGATTGTTGGGAGGATTTTGGGTGCTAAGGGTGGAAGTGAGGAGATTGAGTCCTATTTATGGTGAGAGAGATGAGAGAGAGTGTGAGTGTTGGTCCAATAGGATAAGGAGTGAGAGAAGGGTGGTTCAATGAGAGGAGAGTGATGGTGACATTAGGCCAATGGGTGAAGGAAGTGATGATTGGCCAATGGGGGTGTGGAAGTCTGCATGGGTGGTGATTGGTTGACCAATAAGAGTGTGGAAGAGTGCATGAGGTTTTGATTGGGTGAGTGATGTGGACCATTGGATCAAGAGAGAAGGATTAATCGTGGCCATTGATTTTGCATGCGATTGTGGACCATTGGATCAAGAGAGAAAATGGGATGATCTAGACCATTGATCTTGCGTGTGATTGTAGGCCTTTAGATATTAGTGATTAGTTTGGAAGATTGAATATCGGCCACTGGATCAAAGTGACTAAGATAAAAGAAGGAGTAGGCTTTTGGGTTTCTTGTTAGGCGTATTGAGCTGCCGAATTGGGCCTTGGTAGTGGGCTTGTCCCACCTGCCAAGTGCATTCGGTTTGGGCTTGGTTCATGGGATAGACTCATGGGCCAAGCGTTATGGGCTTTGGATAAGTAGACAATGAACCTATGTGAGGAATGGACTTTGAGGATTGACTCGGTTACGATGGTCGGTTGACTTGGTTGAGATTCTTGACATGTGATTTATAATTATGTGCATATATATATATATATAGTGTGTGTGTGTGTGTGTGTATTTGGTGATTATTGTTATTAGAAGGGTGATCATACACAATGTGTTTGGTATATGACACTACAAAAAAGGGTATCTGGGACTGAAAAATCAGTCCCAGACAAGGTCGCGGAAGTCGGAAGTCGGAGTGGAGGCGGCCGGAGTCCTTGGAGGGATTCCTCGGATTCCTCGGGGATTCCTCGGGAGGAGTCGGATCGGACTTTTTTATATAAAAATAAAAATATGTAAAATTATATATATAAAATTATATAATTAAACATAAATATTGTTTAAATAACAAATATACCAAAAAAGTTTAATAAAACATGAAAATATTTTTAGAAGTTTTAAGAATTTTATTAGGCCAATTAGATTTTTTTTAAGTAAGATGGTGAGAGTTGGATATTTTTTTAGGTAAAGGGTGAGAGATGAATACTTTTTGGAGTAAAAGGACAATACTTGTAACTTTTATATAGTAAAAGTGTAAAATAGTTATTAATAGTAGGTTTAATATTACAAAGTCTCTCACATAGCCGCTAGTCCTTCTCAAACAAATCCCGTCCCCTGCTTTCCTCCGGCGATTCTTCAGGAAATTCCTCTGGCGAAGTTCAAAAGGGTTCCGATTTGGTAAAAACCCAAAAATTAAAGGTGTTGACTCGGTCAACGATTTTTAGGACGATTTTCAGAAATCGCGGCGGCAGAGCACCGACTTCCGATTCTCCGGCGATTCCTCGGCCGCCTCCGGCAACTTTTTCAACACTGGTCTCAGATACTCCGTAATCAGTACCTAATGGTTATCAGGGACTGAATTTACCAGTCCCTTGTCAGCGGCGGATGCCTAGTCCTAGATGGTATGATTAGTAAATGAAAATCAGTCCCCGTTGTGTGACTCCAACAGAGACTAACGATTATTCCCCGATACATAAAAATTCAGTCCTGGCCCCGGGGGAACGTCATTTCAGTCCCTAAATCATTTCATTAGTGACTGCTAATCAGTCCCAGATGTTGTGTTGATTTGGTCCTTATTGTTTTCTTTTAGGGACTGGAATTTATTCACGTAAACATGTTTACATTGTCCCTATTGTTCTCTTTTAGGGACTGACATTTCATATTGAATCACTCTCCACTAAGGTGTATTAAAGACAGACTATTAGTCACTAATACCATGCAATTTCAGTACTTAGTATGCGTAGTTTAGGTACTGAAAAGTAATCTCACATGTTATGTTATTTTAGTCCCTAGTTAGTACTATCAAAGACTGATCATCAGTGCATGGTAATAGTTAATTTCAGTCGCACTATATATATTTGAAGTCTGAAAATCAGTCTCCAAATTCGTCGTTATGTTTTTAGTGACTAGTTTTTAGTCTATTGTTATTTTTTTGTGACTAGTTTTTAGTCTATAATACGATGTCTAAATTCAAATATATGTATTATTAAAAAACGAAGAATAGTCTACGATACAATAAAATTTAGTCCTAAACAAGCATTCATAATTTTTAACAAATATTTTTCGCGACTAAAAAAATAGTCACTAATGTTGACCAACGAAACAAAATGATATTGCGAACAATTCAAAAATGTTTTCAATAGTACTAGATAACATAAAGTAATAAACGACCAACGATTCAAAAGTCAAAAATAGTGCTAGATGAAAAATAAGAAATGCCAAAACTAAAGGAGTAAGTAGAATTGTCGCCATTCCTTTGACCTCCATCTGAACGTTAAATGCTTTTTAGCCCCTAATTGAGAGAGATGAAAATAAAAGAAAGTAAGATAAACTCATAGAAGATGAAGCTCTTGGGTTAAAGTTTAAAATGTTAATGCATAATGTAAGGGAGCTAAAATTTAACCATATCAGCTGAATCACATTTTTCTCATTCTCAGACTGCAAGTGTCCAACCTACAAAAACAACTTTAGAAGCACGAATCTGATTTTGCTATTTAAGCCTAATTGAGATTATAAATATCAAAGCATTAAAGAAAGACACTTACCCTAGATAATTGGTGTTCTACTAATCCTACAGGTGAGATATAAAAAACCTAACAAAATTAAAATCAAAGCATAAAAGAAAAGAGTTACCCCTGATCGATCACTGTTGTTCTAGCCAAATGAAATAAACTAGTGGTCGGCTAGCATGTGTTGCCGCACGACGAACTAGGGGAATGCCCACTCACGGTAAACACACAAAAATTCGGTGGTAGTAACACGTGTGTTTCCTGATTTTGAACGGTAAACCGTAGCTTGCTAGTTATATTGCATAAACATAGTTTGTTTACATATAAAGGAAGATACCATTGATAAAGTAGTCAATCCTACACAATTACAAACTACATACCTAAGTTCTAAGATAAATGGTTGCAAAAGCTTTATTTGCATTTGGTTTACCACTTCAAAATATCACCCGTTGTTGCTGCGTAAACCGTACGCGGTTCTATGCACGCCATTTCTTTAAAAAGCAATGGTTTTTTCCTCAAACAACTTTTGAATTTATTTTTAATGCGGTTTGTAACAGTTGAGATATTTCGTACTAATGCTTTGATGCGGTTCTTCACAAAACTGCTTTAAAACAAAAATCCAACTGCATCGATTAATCACTTTTGTACTAGTGATTTCATACTATTGAAGGGTTCATTCTTAAATTAACTAAGACAATTAAGTTTTGTAAAAGAAACAAATCAAGTGACAAATCACACACTATGGCAAGTGTACATGTCGTGTGTAATACAAAATTAGTAAGAAGCGGATGTCAAATCCAAGGACATGTGTACATGCTCTCAATGACACATATTTTAAGGGTTTCAGCCAAAATGCTATACATTTTGGCGTGCTCTCCGTTTCAGTTAGGGTTAAATTCAATTCCAATGTCGATTTCAAAAAGAAAAAAAATTCTTTGATTATTATTTAACGATCGATTTGAAAAAGGAAACAATGTGCGTTTTAAGATACAACCATTTGTGTTGACTATTAGAGACTTTCCGGGTTATTTTGTCTGCAAAATAATATGGAGCCTAAATATTAGTATCTAACTCCTTTTCTTTTTAGAATATAAAAAAAACTGGTTTTTAGTCTTTAACAAGTTGGTCGACCCGCGCTTCGCGGCGGAGTCGGACCGTTTTAATAGAACTTTCAACGATAAAAATATATTAAACTATACAAATCTTTGGAGTACAAAAATAACGAATAAAAAGATATGAAACTATACGAATCTTTGAATTGGAACTATACAAACTATATCAGTTATAGAAAGATATGAAAGATACGAAAGTATATAACAAAGTTCCTTGTTATGATACATAGCAAAACAGTTCATTTGTTATAATACAAATAACACACATTGAATATGTTAATTTTAATCGAGAAACAAAATGTTCAAACGTTACCAAGAAAGCAATTCATTCTCACAATATGAGCCATGAAATCACACATATAACAACAATTTATTTAAATTGGAACCCTAACAAAAATTCAAAACATACCAGTAGATATACAAAACAAATTATGTACAAAAAACATAAACATAGCCCATAGGCATTCCGAAAAACATAAAATAACATGCTAACCAAAATCAATGCCTGAAAGAAAAATAAGATTAAATCACTTATTAAAAATAAAGCATTCATGCATAACCTAAAAACGAATAGTGTACTATCAATGCCAAAACAAAATGATAAAAAGTAATCCAATTAATTAATAATGAAAACAACATTCTCATAAACCTACATGCACATGCCTCGAACATAAAGAAATTAGAAATCAAACATGTAAAAACAACAACAAACAACAACACTAACATCAAGGGGGGGAACAAAAAATTAGCAGCACACATTCGTGTAATCGGTACTCAAGAACCAAAAATAGTAAGAGAGCTTAGATATAAAAGGATGAAAACATACCATTAGAGATAGTAACTTCCCATACATTTTTTTTACATACTTGCCACTGACGCATAAAAGTTAGCCTTTTTCGCATAAAAGTTAGCCTTTTTCTGGGTTCCTACTTACTACAAAGGAAGGCAAATGAAAATTTATAAGAACAATTCATATGTAGATAAAGAAAGCATCAGGGGCAACAATTGATAAAATCCAAATCTTTTTAGATTGACAATGCCTCAATTGGATTATTGAGCTTAACAACTTAAATTTTGATCAGCAACTTCAATTTAAAAAACTCTGTCTCCAATAATTCATATAATCTCTTCAAGAGTTGATTCACATTCACACAAAGAACATCTAATAACTCAGAACTTACGACTTAACTTAATGAGAAGTACCTTCCGAATGGATGGCTAGTCTCATTAATGTTGGAGCCTACACACATTGATGTTTCTTTTTGAGTAGTCAAATTTCTTTCCGAAACCCTAAAACAAAAATGAGAGAGACAGAGAAGACGGGCCATGAAGCATGGTGTGGGGAGGGATGTGGTGACTGAAGGGAGAAAAGAGAGGATGGGCGTTCATGAGGTATGGGTAATAAAAATGGCACGTTCATCACAATTAGCATGTTTAATAAAACCGGTCCACGTATAACCTCTTGTGTTTAACAGCGCCCACCCTTTTAGCAAATTCGGCTAGTTTAAGCTATCTGCCAAACATGGGTTATGTTTACTGAGCTTCAAAGAGAAACTCATATACATCTGAATTGTTTATCCACAGATAGCTGCCACCTAACTCAAAATCAGTTTTTCTAAATGGGTCAAGTGTATTCAAAGTTGTTTAATACGTTTAATGCCCGAGAAGTCTCACGCCCACATTGTATTTAGTAATGGTTTCTATACAAAGATAATGTCATGTGTACCTGAAGATAAGATAGCACGCTATGGTGGAAGATTGCTTCGATTACCATAAGATGCAATATCCTCACCAAGACAATCACTGCCTAGAACTCATTTCAACACATTTTGCCTTTTGTATTCAAGTATTGCTCCTTGTTGTTATCATAGGAGCAACGGATATTGAATTTAACAGACCTGCAGGTGGATAACCATGGGTCAAACTTTAGTTCCTAATGTGGAAGAACAAATCAGACATACACATACTTGGTTGACATGTTAGGTACAGTTTTTGTTTGTACAGGTATCGTAAGGGGTGTGTCATTTCTAAACTATATTCTTAAAGGAAAACGCTAAACATATATGTATGAACTAAGCAAATGATGAGGAAAATCTAAAAAGTGATGTATAAGGAAAAGAATATGTCTTTAACCCTACACCTTATTTCTTCTGCTCGTCCTCTACGTCAATTCAATTTTGAGTGCTATTAGCATTTTATTTCTTTCATTAAACATAAAATAATGTTTTGTCAATACTTATCTTTGAAACTTAATCAAAATATTCTCAAATCAATTAAACAAAGTTCAATTACTAATATTTAGTTTTCATCAATAATAACCCAGATATGTTTTTTTTAGAACATAAATTTATATTTGCCACATTTTAGTACTAATGAAAAAACTCTGTATATTACTTATGCCGCCCTTTCATGAAAATTACTTTATTTACTTCAAAGCAGTAGTGGTTAGTGGATGTTTATAAGTACAAACTATTTTGTTCATTTGTACCTGTATATAAGTATATGTTCGAGCTGGTAGGCATATATGATTAGTCATCTGATGAGAGCATGCAATACCTGTTACAGTAGCCCCTGTCTACAAAATCAACATGCATAAAAATGTAGAATCATAAAAATAGGTAGCTGTGTGATCATTTATAGGAAATTAGGCAATTTCCTTAATTTCTCAAACAATTTTGTTTATAATAAGAGGCATTTTTTTATAAACAGAGAAGTATAAATGCTTTGAAAACTTGAATACATGTCTTACATGGTCAAGGCATTGATTTTGTGATTGTTCAATACATCACATCTGCATACGAATACGAACGATTGGCAACTAAAGAATCCATTGATCCTCTTTTAACTTATGGACTTCAACAAACACAATATTGCTCACATAACATATCACCAAGCCATTGATGAGACATCTTGAAGTAATACCATCCTGCACAGATCAAGAATTCTCCTATCAGATCCTGCAATTAGAAAAACGATTATGCCTAAGTACATAAGCCATTTGTACAGTATAAGTTACTGATACACGGATTTAGATCTCTAAGTCATAAAATACATGAGACTCAAATTGCTCATTGTTGATACACGGACTTAGAGATCAACTGTATTATTCAATTTGAAATTTACAGACACTCAATCACTTACATACTTGAAACTTTATTCATACAAATATCAAACTGGAAACCCAAAAAAAAAAAACAGATAAGTCTAAGATGTACACACCTCATTGAAACAATCATGTAAACCGACCCACGATGTAATACGTAACTTAGGGTTATGAGAAACCAAGATAAACCCCAATTTCTAAAAATTCACAATGGAAAACCAAAACAGCTCACAGTGAGTGTACGCAAAGAAACCTAGGTCTCTACAAAGAAAAAAGTTACCCGAGAGATGGAAATATCAAATAAGAGAATATGAAGAACACAAAGCCGCTTACTTTTTAGGCTTCCGTATAACTGAGACCCAAACACAACATATTAACATGGGTTTACTACAAAGCAAACAATGAAGACAAATAAGTTAGAAAAGAAACTAAATGGAAATCTACAATATATTTAATTTTTGATTGATGTTTATCTTTTCAGAAATCCAACAGCATCCAAAACACGAACCTGCATACGACAACCCCAAAACATCCGATTAGGGCTTGGTGGTTTACCTTATCCATCTCGATCTGTCAAACCAAACCAAAGAGACGATTAAGCACCGCAAACAAAACCCTACAAAAAATGAGGCAATCAAAGGATTGTACTGAAATCAAACCTTAGATTCTGATATTGATGCAATAAATCGATCCTGTGATGAACTGAACTGATGTTTCTTTCCGAAACCCTAACACAAAATTAAGAGAGACAGAGAAGACGGGCCATGAAGCATGGTGTGGGAGGGATGTGGTGACTGAAGGGAGAGGACAGATGATGGGCGTTCATGAGGTATGGGTATGGTCCTCACCTGCTTCAGATCTTCAAATAAAGAAAATCAAGTGCAAGGCCATAGGCATGGAGGCTGCCGGAAATCCTGGGGCGGGCCCAAAGAGCGGATTGAATAAGCAATGGGCCCACAATCAACCATTTCTTTCTTTGTCTTTCCACACATAGTTGTGCATGTTTCACTTGTACACCATGTTTAAAAGCTGGTACCATGTGTGCATTAAGGGCTTGTACAACATGTTTTAGAGATGGTACCGTGGGTTGTGTTATGTTAATATAGGATAATATGGTGTCACGAAAAGTTAGAAAGTTAGTTGGTTATTGAAGACTGAATATTAGTCCCTTGTTATATTATATACCAAAACTCTTTGGTGACTGAATATCTGTGTCAGATAAGGTCATTTATGAGATCTTTAAGACTAATTTCTGGTCTTTGACACAATTCATAAATAGGAATAATTTCATTCAGATAATTAGGCACTATTAATTAGTCACTGATTTTTTTAATTACATAAAATACACTTAGATTTGATTATCAGCACCTAACAAGAATTTTTACCCACCGCGTGTTGCGGCGGGTAATTTCTTGTTTTTGTGTTAATGTTAAGTTCTCTTTGTTCTGTTACAGTTAGTAGACCCGTCCGCGCTTCGCGGCCGGTCACCCATTTGCCCGTCAAACCATAGAAAAGTCGTAACAAAAGTCGAAAACTATAAAAGTATATTAAAGACAAAAGGGGTATATGAAACTTAAAATTCTAAAACTTTTGTGAAAAAGTAAAGTATAAAAATATGGGTTACAAAACGTAAAAGTATAAAGCTTTCGTGGTTAAATTTGATTTGAAGGTAAAATGACGTGGCAAAATGTTATAGGAGGAAGTGGGACACGTGGTGTCATATGATTTAAGAAGTGAAAAACTTAAAATTCCAAAACTTTTGTGAAAAACTAAAGTATAAAAATTAAGGGTTACAAAACGTAAAAGTCTAAAGCTTTCATGGTTAAATTTGATTTGAAGGTAAAATGACGTGGCAAAATGTCATAGGAGGAAGTGGACACGTGGCGTAATATGATTTAAGAAATGAAATATGTGACAATATGTTAATTGTTGTAATATAACACATGGCGCCATGTAATTGGTTGGAAGGGACACGTGGCGCCATGTGATTGTTTCACTATTCAACTAAGTTGCAAATTGTTATATACGAGATGTTTACCCTCCCGCGCGTTGCTGCGGGGTTGAATTTGTATACTGAATGAAAGTAAAAAAAAAAGTTAAGTGGTATAAAATGTAAAAGTTTAAAAATCTGGTGGTAAAAGTATAAAACTATAGAAGTATACTAAAAGTGAAAGTATAAAAGTTAAGAGTTTCATGGCCAAAGTAGAAGACAATAAAACTTAAAACAAAAAAAAAACTTTAAAAGTTAGACGGTTAAAATATTAAGGAGTATAAAACGTAAAAGTCTAAAAGTCTTGTGGTGAAAGTATAAACCTATAAAAATATACTAAGTTAAGTGGTATAAAACGTAAAAGTCAAAAAGTCTCGTGGTGAAAGTATAAAACTATAAAAGTATACTAAAAACGTAGAAAAGTTAAGAGTTTCGTGGCCAAAGTAGAAAACAACAAAACTTAAAAAAAAAAAGAGTTTAAAAGTTAGAGGGTAAAAAAGTTAAGGGGTATAAAACGTAAAAGTCTAAAAGTCTTGTAGTGAAAATATAAAATTATAAAAATATACTAAAAATGGAAATAGAAAAGTTAAAAGTTTCGTGACCAAAATAGATGACAATAATGGCCAAAACAGAAGACAACAAAACTTAAATAAAAAAGCTTGAAAAATTAAACAGTACAAAACGTAAGAGTATGAAACATATGTGACTAAACTATAAAAAACTAAAAGTTTATTATTTCGTTAAATAGAAAAAAAAACAAATTATAAAAGTTTAAGGGTAGAAAACGTCAAAGTACCAAAGTGTTGTGGCCAAACTTTGAAAAGCAAAAAATATACTATTCATCTACCAATTTTTATTGTTATATATATAATATAATATAATATAATAATTTGACGTGGTTTAATATTTTTAACAACTAAATGTTAGAACCTAATATGTCCCTTGTTTATCAGGGACTGAATATCAGTTGTTAATACAATTACATTATTTTCATTTAAATAGGGCCCTTAATTGGGACTGAAATTTCAGTAACCAAAGTTTTCCCTTCCAAAATCTTTTATTTTTAAGCGACATTTATGACTGAAATGTAGTCTTATATAATTAGTAAAATAATTAGGGACTAATTACCAGTCACTATCACGAGCCACAAACGTATCAGTCTCTGCTATCATTAGGAACTGATCTATTAGTCTCAAATTCTTTGTATCAAGGACTGAATATTCAGTCCCTAAAATTTTAGTCCCTAATAGTCACTTTTCTTAAGAATATATATATATATATATATATATATATATATATATATATATATATATATAGGGTTAGGTTCATTTGAGAACTTTTTCTTTTGAGAACTTTTGAGAACTAAATCTCAACCACGAATTTCAGGGGGGACCATTACAATTAACTTGTGGCTCAAATTAGTTCTTTTTAGTTCTCAAATCAAAATGGTTCTCAAATTATTCTCTCCCTATATATATATATGTATATATATATATATATATATATATATATATATATATAGAGAGAGAGAGAGAGAGAGGAAGGATAAAGTGAAAACCATCTCCACTTTGGAAAACCTAGGAAACCCCATCTTAACCCTTCATCATTCCATTCCAATGGCTACAATTAATTCCTTTATTTTTCTATATCTTTTATCACCTTTTTAGTACCTTTTCTATTTTTTTAAATGAAAAGGGTAATTTTGTCTTCATATTTTCTCCTTGTAGTCTACACCACCCCTACAATCTGCATTGACATCACATCAAATCACACCATTTTCTTTTTCTATTTCTATCTTTTTTTTTTCATTTTCCCTCTTCATTTACTCTAATTCAAATTAACCTCACTAGATCTTTTCATCATGCTTATACCATAACCTTCATCATCCCAATATACATATTCATCTTCCACATCATTCAAGCCCATTTCATCTTTAGACCCACTTTTCTTCTACCCATCTTCACTATCGCCTCCATCGTACCACCACTTCATCACCTCCTAGCACCGCCACCACCGCACCATCTCGAGCACATACCACATCTGCCATCTCCTCCCATCGCCACCGCCACCACAAACCACCTCCAGATCCGGTTGACGGAATGTTAGATCTGGATGTTTCATACGTGTTCATCCGAGTTCATCCATGGCGAATCTGCGATTTCATGTTGTGTTTGATCAAACTCAGTTGCTACAAGTTGCAAACAATCATACAAAGCTAATGTAACAACAATTTTTGAGTTTCGTTAACGTTTGAGTTGTTTTCTGTTTTTCCGATCATCTTCTTCGTCGATCTGAATATTTGTTCCCGTAAAACGATTCCAAAACATATCAACAATGGTGCTATAATTGTTCTCCTAGTCAAGACGAATCCAAGGCAACTTTCGAAATTGATTTTCGTTGTGTTTTGATCAAGTTATGGCAGTCTGAAATTTTGAAAACTCGTCGGAAAAATGTATTTGGCCGGAATTGCATATTTTGGCCGGAAAAAGTTACTGAGTGGCTGTGTTTGGTAGTTTGGGGCAGTTAGCGACGACGTAGGGTTGATTCACGGTGGTTCCAGTTCGCCGGACTTGTGTTTAAATATGTAAGTATTGGTTTACATACGTAACTTACGGTTTTACATATTTTTAAGTCTTTGTTTAAATATGTAGCTCTTGGTTTACATATGTAACTCACTGTTTTATATATTTTCAATGTTGGTTTTACATATGTAACTATTGGCTTACATATGTAAGTCTTTGGGTTGAGATTACATATCTAAGTATTGGTTAACATATGTTACTTATTGTCAACATATTTTAAGTCTTGGTTTAAATATGTAGCTCTTGGTTTACATATGTAACTCACTGTTTTATATAATTTAAGTGTTGGTTTCACATATGTAACTATCGGCTTACATATGTAAGTCTTTGGGTTTTATATGTAACACTTCTAATACACAACATAACGACGTGACAAAGATCTAATAAGAGTTCATAAACAAATAGTTGTTTCAAAACACAATCGTAAATTTAATTGTGTTAAATACGTAACTCTTGATTTACATATGTAACTCACTTTTTACATATTTTAAGTGTTGATTTACATATGTAAGTCTTTGTTTCAAAACACAATTGTAAATTTAATTGTGTTAAATATGTAACTCTTAGTTTACATATGTAACTCACTGTTTACATATTTTTAAGTGTTGGTTTACATATGTATCACATCTATAATAAACATCGTCAACTGATGGAATTTTTTTCTTTTCGTAAGTGAATGGATTTTGCGTCAAAGATGAATATTATTATCAAGATCTGAAGCATAATTACGTAACTCTTGGTTTACATATGTAACTCACTTTTTTCATATTTTAAGTATGGGTTTACATATGTAAGTCTTGGTTTACATATGTAAGTCTATGTTTCAAAACACAATTGTAAATTTAATTGTGTTAAATATGTAACTCTTGGTATACATATGTAACTCACTGTTTACATATATTAAGTGTTGGTTTACATATGTAGCTTCTGGTTTACATATGTAAGTCTTGGGTTTCATATGTAACACTTCTATAATAAACATCAGCAACTGATGGATTTGTTTTCTTTTCGTAGGTGAATTGATTTTTGCGTCAAAGATGAAGATGAAGATTATTATTATCATCTGAAGCATAATTAGGGTTTTATATATATTTTTGTTAGGTTGTTATATTTTTTTTGTTAACTAGTTTATTCTTTTGATAATTTTTTAGATATTTCGTTTTGTATAAAACATTTTATAACGTTTATTGTTGATTGTAATTGTTTGTTTATAAATTAATAAATTTTATTTTGTTATATTTTTTGTTATGCATATCCTGATGAATTTACATATGTAAC
>JBCNJP010000008.1:5380399-5509434 GCA_039602395.1 Deinandra increscens subsp. villosa | reverse complement strand
ATCTGCTGAGAATGAGCATGAAAGAAACTAAAGTGCTCGAGCATGGGATGCCCATCTATCTCAAGATGACAATGATAATAATGAAGAAGGACCATCATATAAAGTTTGATATATGGAAGAAGAAAAGTTATTCTATGTGGGTAGATAGCACATCCACCACTCAGTAGAGCAACCAATGTTCAAGATCAGTGGAATGAATGAATGGGAAGTTTCAAGCATGTAAAAGTGACAATGACAAACATGAGTGTGCTTTCTCAAGATGTGAATGCAAGCATCAAGTCCGTAACAAGTAGGTCAAAGAGAAAACTATTTTGGGTACAAGTCAATTTTTGGAAATAGCTTCGAGATGGAAAATAAATTTGACAGCATGAGCTTAGGGGGAGATTATAAGGAATATCGCTTTGAAGAGTCTGCTGCTGAAAGCCAATTTTGAG
This sequence comes from Deinandra increscens subsp. villosa, assembly GCA_039602395.1. NCBI lineage: Eukaryota > Viridiplantae > Streptophyta > Magnoliopsida > Asterales > Asteraceae > Deinandra > Deinandra increscens. The sequence continues at coordinate 5,509,000 of JBCNJP010000008.1, read as the reverse complement.
CAGTTCTGGCTGAAGTTGAAGTTCGAGCGGAAGTCTCAAGTTCAAGCGGAACTGGCAGATCAACCGGAAGAAGCAATTTTATCTTATAGCGAATATTTCGGGTGAACTCGATTATCCACCAAATAATGAGTTCAATCGGACCTTTCCTGAGAAGTCTTTTCAGTCGTTTAATCCTGCAAAAGCTTCTCGGTTGCTTCCAAATCTATCAAAGCCGCTCTCCTAAAGTAGTATGTTGCTGATCACACGCAAGATATTCCATATGTCGAAGTTTATAATTTTGGTAGTTTGAATTTTGACTTTTGTTTTACGGTTCAGATTAAATCGTTTGAGATCAATGGTTGTCACTGATCTCATAGAGCACTATATATAGCGTAGTTAGCTTTTAGTTTTACACACAGTTCTTGATCAACTTGTAATAGTGTAAACTAAGTAATGCAAATAGTATCAAGTATTTACTTTTCTTCGTTTGTTACTATCCTTATGCAATCAAACACTTACATTCACCAAGAACTAAGACTTGCTTAAGTAAAGTGAAATATAACTTTAACTCCGCGGGGTTATATTAAAAGTAGAGGGTTTCTTGTTAAGTTAAACACTAATTAACACCGAGCTGTCACAAACACGCAGTGAAAAATTCTGTTATATACTTAACAAAGTTACATATGTAACAAATCGTGCATTGGTAATTGAAAAAGTAAGAGAGATAAAGTGTGGCAGATATGGCAGAATGTGGCAGAATCTTACAAAAGTGTTCAAATGGTGAAATGACCATGATGCCCTTTTCTATTAATTAGAAAGTGGTGATGTGGAAGAATGATGGCCATTCATTTGGTTTTCTAGGTTTTCCAAACTCAACAAGGTTTCCATTATATCTTCACCCTATATATATATATATACTAGGACTAGGATGGTGCCCGCGCGTTGCGGCGGTGGCAACGGTTTATATCGCGTTATTTGTCTTCTCCTCACACGTTCGGCGGCGACGACAATTTACAATGCGAAATTCATTTTTGTTAATTGTCGCCGCTGCCAAAATAACACCTAGGGTCCTATGTGGATGTCCAATTAGCTAAAATCTAACGCCGTTAGTGTCTACCTAACGACAGATTAATATGGGTCAATATGTTAATAACTAGGATTATTGTGGGAAAATCAAAACTGAGATTGTTATCAGTCAGTTTGTGATAACTGAGATTAATTGGGGTCAATTTTCCAATTATATATAACATTCGAAATGAAGAAACTGAAGTTTTGGGAAATTTATAAATTTGAGAACGTATACTCTTATTTATTGATAAGTTTTCTTATTAGCTAATTTTTTAAATAGAAAAAAATTAGATTTCTTAAGAATATGAAGGAGAAAATGAAATTTAAAAAAAAAAATACCCACTTTGTTAAATATTTTCTTAAACAGTGTATTTACAAAACTTTATCCACCGTTAAGCTTAAACCCCTTTAGATTATGAACACCATATTAAACATCTTACATTATTTGGCTAGAACCCCTTGGTTGATAAATATTTTTTAAACTATACATGTTTGATAAATAAATTTTATAATTACATTAGTCTGAGAAAAAAGAACTCCCAAATAATTTAGCCCAATTGAAACTGTTTTTGTTTTAAACTTACAAATACAACATATATCTACAACAATTTAGATCTCACAAATTTAGAGGACTGCCATGTTACATACAGTTTATAACAAAGGTTAGATGCTATATGTCTTCTCGGCTAATCCAGGTACCCGATATTATTGATGTTGATAATTGGTCCATCTGCAAATAATGAAGAATTAATGTTAAAGATGTTTGATTGAAATTGTAAATAGGTAATTTCAACAGAAAATTAGTATCACTTATACATGGTCATAACGGTAAATGCAATATATTAGAACTGGTATACATAAGTATGTGAGCTTCTTAACCTTTTGGAACTAACTCAGTAAGAACAAAGATAAGAATCTTACCATGAATGGTGGAATGTCAAGATGTAAAATGGAAAGAAACTTATACAGAACCGCAAATTGCTATGTATCCTTTTTGTCCACTCCCATCTTAAATAATCATATTTGCCGGTTGAAAATAAAGTCAAACCATGTCTAACTTTTTTTAAAACCATAAATATGAAGTCAAAGGGGAATTAATAAATGTAGTCAAACAAATATGTAAATGATAGGAACTGTGATTTTTGAAACCATAAATATCAGCAGATGTAAATGTTAGGTGATTGAGGTTAAAACATATTGGCTCTTTAAACCATCATTATTTTGGTTCTAAAGAAAAAACTATTGCCTTGTCCTCTAGGCTTGTACTTGTTATATTTTGCTAACCAACCACCTCCATTACTTTGAGCATCATACCCCTGTTGATACCAAAACCAACTATAATTAATATATAAAACTCCATATTTATTCTAAAAAAAATGAAGTAACATGAAGATGTCTTGAACTAAGTATGTTCTATACCATCATAGAAAGATCGAAAATCCATTCCATACTGGTAGTAGAACTTGTCTTGCTAGAATAATCTGAAGATCCCTATACATAGTACCAACAGAACCCAAATAATTGACTATAAAAGTATTGTAAAAAATAAATAAATAAAAAAATGGTTGCTTTTAAGAGGTAACTACCTCCATAAAGCCTAAAATGACCTTTGCGACCCATTAGTGAACAAAAGGAAAGTATAAAGAACTAGTTTGCCATACAAAAGTTATTTACCCTTTTTTCTCTCAAACTATCTAGTGCTTCCAAGATTAATATTTTGGGTAATCATCAATGTTTTGTTAGTCATCGCCTTCTTCAAATTCATTTTTGCACCATGTTCATTTAGTCCATGTTTGTGAATAGCAAGAATGACAACCCAACAGAAGGTGGCTAAACAAAACAGAAATAAGGAATACTAATTTAGTCTTTTTTTTTGTTAACATTAAACGGGTCAAGATACTCATGCCAAAAACAAATAGGACACAACATACCGCAATAAATATCGAGAAAAGGTACGGGTGAAAATGAACTTCCAATGCACGGATATTGAACCAAGTACCACTTCATCAAAGACACCACTGCCCAATATGACTTGGATTTTTAAGTTTGGGTTCTGTATTATATATTCTCACATTTTTTTTTGGATAACTAATGAAAATGAAGCAATGCAATACATAGATTCTTGCTGTCAAAACAAAGCCAAATTGGTGTCAAAATCATCTAATAATACACACTGAACATAATCGATTCCAATTTAATATTGAACAGATCAATACCTTCCGAACAATCACCCGTTTGGTTTTGATGTTCCACCACAGCTGCTGAATCATCAGCTTTTTGGTCTTCAATCCAGAGCTATGTGACCCTACATTCTTGAGGCGAGCTAATCAGACTGATTCCACCTGGGCATTCTACTTATAAATGGAACTGTTTATACGCTTATTTATTTGTTTCAATTGTTTATAGGTTTATTATGGTAATTCTCTATAAAAATTTCTATACAAAAGTGAAAAAGCCAATTATGTGAAACAAAACAAAAGAATGGAAGCCATCAACATTATCTGCAAGATGTAATTCATGCTTAGAAACCAAGAAGACCTCCATTCACATATTTTGTACCTTGATACACCTTAGTAATCACCAGATTTAACTCATGGTATCATGCCTCCCTAATTGATCAAAAGATTAAATCATACTTTACATAGTAAAATACTCTATCTCTTATAATTGGCACAACCACAACAAAACTTCATGAGTTTTTAATTGCAACACCAGCACCCTAAATCACATAACAAAACCCTTATGAGAAGGACATATTCATCATGACGAAAGCTAAACTCTACATAAAATGGGCTAACATGTTAAATAAAGGGATCAAAGACTCACATGTAGCCAATTATAGAGACCTTGTGACAACAACACGAGAGCCTCCTGTTGATAGGACTGCCATATTCCTTAGAATCCTCCTCCTATTGATAAAGTTGGATTTTAGTATCACATACCATAAGAAACAATTAGCTTAATTGTGCATTAGTAATATGTTTTCAAATTGCAATTTACCGATTAAGCCTTTCCCCCAAATCTAAAGCTTGAGTTTTGTTCCTTACACATTAAACTCTAAAATCCAAAATCCAAGCTGCTGCACACATTTATGATGATCAACCACTTGTAAAACAATCAATTCAAGCGCATTCTACCTATAAAGATTATGAAAGTAAAAGGTACCACCACTGAAGATGAAAGTAAATGGAAGAGAGCAGACATAATGAAGTCTTGCTGGATGAAAACCCCTAACCTTACAAAGAACGGATGAACAAGTTCATCAAAGCTCCAATAGTTTACACAAATCATCCATAGAAGCCAAACCTGAGCGTTTGTGTTGTTTTTGGACTTTCTTGCAGCGTTTCTAAATGTTTAAGATAAATACTCAGCTACACAACATCAGAAAAGCACGCAAGCAGATCAAAACCAGATCAAATCAACTAACTAAACATGAAATTAAGGAAACTTACCTACAAAGATGTAGATCACAAAATGGAAAATGGAAGATAAATTACTTGTCTCTATGTTCTTGAAATAAAGGAGAAAGGCCCTTTGAATGAGAGAGCTTTCAGATTTCAGATCCAAATTTGAGAGGAAAAGCTCTTTAATCTTTTTAACCTCATAAAACCATATGAACCAACAACCTAGAACCTGCCACAAAAAAAGACATATTGAGAACTCACATGCTTTATGTGTATATAGTATATATAGAGGAAAAGAAATAATGGGGTAATCCTTAAAATCCTTGCACCATAGATATGACTGAATATTTGTGCCAAGATATGGTGTGGAATCCTACTTAGTATAACATTACAAAATTTACATCAAATTATACACAGAAATCAATCGAACCTTCCCGATCATGAATTAAAACTTTATTAGAAACATCCAATCCTTCATTCACCTAATTCCAAATTCACAAGACAAATAATAAATTAGGTCATGCGATACATACATTTTTGGAAATAAAATTATATGAAATCAATCCTTTAACCAAATGCCAAATATTCATAAAAATGTAATGTAGTTCATGAACAAAGAAGCTCACCAGATGCCAAAAGTTAGCAATTGTCATACATACCTAGCTAAAAATAAACCCTATTTGAACTGATAGCATGGAATTGAAGTCGCATCTTTGAAAAGTAATAGAAAGTGAGAGTACGTGGCTTGATTCTTTGAGATTTAGACCCAAAACCTTGCGCTGATGGAAATGACCTGAAATCATTAAACAACGAAATCATAAAGAGATGATCTAACAACAAAAGAAAGTAGGAGAAGAAAACCCTCGTCTGGTTAGATCATCGCAAGAAGGAGAAGAAAGAAGAGGGTCGTCTCTGTCAGCGGTAAAGGTTCTGATCGTGGTCGTGGTTGCCACCGTTAGTGATTAATCAAAACAAGAAGGGACACCGCCACCGCTGCCGTAAACAACCGTAGCTTCACTGTCGAACTGTCGTGAAAAGGCTGGAATTCGTTGCCGAAGATCGACTCCCACCTCAGTCTCAGTTCCCTCTCGACAGATACATATGGGTGTGTTTTGTGTTTGGTGAAAAATGAGTATAATGGTGGGAGGTACTTTATCATTACATTTCTCTCTCTTCCAATCTCTAAATTTTAGCACTGAACTTTTTGTCAAATATACAGATTTTGTAAAGTTTTTCTCTCTCCTCTACTCACAACCACTCACAACTAAACCTTAAATTATACAGATTTACACTCACATATTTTTTAAGGAACCTACCGTGAATGCTCTAAGGCATGCCTTAGGCATCAAATTCTGACCAATGAGGTGATGCTAACAGTAGAGAGAAGATTGATGTAGAATTGATGATTTGATAGGGGGTATATTTGCCTAGACATGGTTTAGTCATGAATTAAATGTTTTTCTTTTCCATTTTTTTTAATCTACAAATAAAATTATAACTTAAACGTTTAATATAAAATAAAAAAAAAACAATTCATTAGATTAAAAATAAAAACTTACAAAGTCCTAAAAATAAAAAAATTTACCAAGTCCTAAAAATATAAAATTACAAAGTCCTAAAATAAAAAAAATTACCAAGTCCTAAAAAAAATACAAAGACCACCATCTAAAAATCACACGGCCATCCGTATCTAGCCGCAACTCGACGTTTTTCTTCTAAAAGTACCGGGAGGAGTGATTCGGACACCTTTTCGTGAGGCCTCAAATACAACTCGAGGTCACGAGCCCGTTGTTCTTCGTCCATCGTCTCCCGTTGTCGATCCATCGTCCTCCCAACCTTCTCGTACATTTCCCTCTTCTTTAGAGCGGTTTCATGTCGAACAGTCCGCTTGTCGACCTTTTCATCCGCTTCTTGCACCTCAATTTCTTCATCAACTTCCTCCGATTCGGAGTCAACATCAACACGTCGAGGTTTACGATATTGGGTGTTATGATACATCGATTGGTGTGACATCCGAGAATTTCAAGGTTTACTTCCGTTAGACAAATCCGTTAGTTACGTTATAAGTGTTAACTTAGTAACTAATGCTTAACTATGCCGAATACGTCCACGTCCTTTGATTGATCACCGAACCCGCCCACATGTGTTATGTGTTCATTTATTGATGTCATTATGTGCAATGTGATTTAAACGCATGATTTAATATTATGAATAGCATGACAAATTGTAAATCCTTGATTATGTAAAAATTGCCTAAGTTATGCATCCAGCGAAACTACCGGGCGAAACTGTAGTGTCGCCCGGTAGCCAGCTAAGCTAACCAATTAAAACGCGACCAGAGCCAGTTTCGCCAGGCCAGCGAAACTGCCAGCGAAACTAGCATCTGATATAAATAATCTTAATAAACTCTAGTTCTCCTATTTGCCTCATTTACACAAAAACACACACATTCTTCTCTGGAAATCTGGTCAGCCGAAAACCATAAAGAGAAACCAAGATCTCAGCCTCAAGACAACATCCATTCGATTCCTTGATCGAATCGTGAGTCCCAAAACCTTCCTTTATGCCATTTCTATGTGTTTTCTATGTGTTTCTTCATAAAGCATGCTTAAACCTTCATGATATTGTTAGATCTTCTGTAGGAATGCTTAGGAATGCTAGATCTATCATAAAGTTTGCAACTTTACGTTTGAAATCCAACCATGATAGAGATTTATGCTATTTAGGTCACTTTAGGGTTTTAAATGCATTTTGGTGATTTGATGATGAATATGCATGAATAAGGTGTTAAAACTTGTTGTTTGATGTTGGTAAATGCCTACGTATGCTAAACAATGAATTGCATGAAGTATGGAAGCTGTTAGGTTGATTTTTAGGCTGATCCGTATGTTTTTCGCGACCAGCGAAACTGTTAAGTTCTTTGGGCGAAACTATACAGCGAAACTGTATAGATCTCCTTCCAGCGACACTATGCAGCGAAACTGCAGTGTCGCCGGGTAAACCGACCAGACCAGCTCGAGCGAATCTACCGAGCGAAATTCCCTGAACGAAAGTTCAAACCAGTTTCGGGCGAAACTAGGCTAGCGAAACTGTGCCAACAGTTTCGAGCGAAACTAGCCTAGCGAAACTGTGTCATCGGGTATTGCCTAGCGAAAGTGCTGCCCGTGCACACAGCGAAACTGCCTAGCGAAACTGCTAGCGAAACTGAGGCCAAAATCCAAACTTGTGCAATTTGCTTGAATGTTATGCCATGACTTACATGATTATGCCATGATGATACATGCTTTGATTTCTGATGTATATGAACCCTTGTTTATGATCAACCATCGGTGTCGTGTGTCGTATGTCGAGTCATAGTTTCAACGTACTATGTTATGGGCCATAGTGACGTTAAGTAAAGATTAGACACCAAACTAATACTTAAGACCTAAACGTGTTCATAGGTCTTCGTTAAGCAAAACTTGTATTATATAACAAGTGTAGCAGTGCAACCAAAGGTGAGTGTCACTAACCCGTTTACTGTGAGCCCGTTTGGGACACACTGAATAACTTAATGGAAAACAATGCTGACAACTTTATGAGTGCTATGCACCACTTGATAAAACTGAAAACTTAGAATGCTATGCATCTACTTGATGAACTTGAAGTGTTTTATGGGAAACACTTGTGAAACTTAACAAACTATTTCTGAAACGAAAACCGTTTTAATATGGCTAGTGTAGGTTAAAGTCTAAACCACATGATATCACATGATTTCTAAGGATTGCCTTTTTAACTGAAAAAGTCCTCAACTTAATTGTACCATTAATTGTAAAGCGAGGGGATGTTGGGTAGATCTACTGGAGTTTGACAAACTCCGCCTCGTGACACTGGAGGTGCACGGAGGTACAATATCAGCCTATTTGACCGTGATCCCGAGAGGACACGGGGGAGGCAAAGCCGCGATGACGAATGTCCGCAAAACAAAATGGTTGAAGGCTCTGCCTCTACGATACTAAATGGTCAGCTTTGGTACAAACTTCCTTAGTGCATGGAAACAACGGATTAGCTACCCGCGATATCGGTTGAGCACTTTAATTATACAAGACTAGTACATACCTGATAACTCTGTTACGGACAATAACTCTACTAAATAACAAATGTTTATGAATTGGCGTATATAACTGAGCATTGCTTTTCACAAACAAATATTACGAATACATATGTTGACACGATTATGATTATGAAACCGGGCCAATGCATGACATGCCCACTGTGAACTCACCAACCGTTAGGTTGACACTTGTGTGGTTTTCACTTTTGCAGATCGTTGAAGAGTATCCATTGAAGGTTGGCATGGCACGTGAAGACTTTTACTTTCATTAAACTAACTGGGGATTTTGATTTGAAACAATGATTTGTAAAGCACGTGGCTAGTGCTAAGATACTATTGTTTTTATTCCGCTGCGTAACTTTTGAAACTGTTTGAAATGAATGTTTTGGACTTTACTCTGATTCGTTTAGTATTTGTAACTAATGGTTGTGGTCCTGGTTTGCTCGCACCCCTTAACGGTATAAACTCCGTTAGTGGTTATTTGGGGGTGTGACAGATTGGTATCAGAGCCATAAGTTGCAGAGAACTGGAATCATTTTGAAAAACGATTTGGAAACTGCAACTTGAAACCTTAGTTACAAACGAACAAACAAATTCCCAAAACAAAATTTTTTACGTGCCAACCTGGGATACTCGCTTCACTGTGTAAGTAAATACTCCATATGTAGATATATATATGTAGATATATATAGAGACCGTGTCTAAGTAGTCTAACGGAAAAGCCTTAGGAATTTTTCACACACGAATACGAAACGCGAACGCTAATACGCACACTACTCTGGGGGAAAGCGACAACGAAACGATGCTACACGCGACGTCCTGATTTCTGCTACGATGACTACGCCGACGGTGACTTTTATGGGGAAGCCGACTTTCGACAATAGTACTCTCGACTTACGACGTTCTCCGATGACGCCTCGATTGTGCACAAAATTTTTCTGGACTAATAGAGAGATAACGGGAAATTGCTAATATACATATTATGGGATATGTATAGAATATAATTGTTACTGAACACTGGCTACTTTAACTGTTCAGCAAAATGTCTGGAAGAGCGGGAAGGAATAACATCAACCTGACGCCTGCACAACTGCAAGCAATGATCAACGAGCATGTGCAAGCCGCCGTGGCCGCCGTGCAAGCTACAATTGCCGCGCATGGTAATTGTTATGCCGGTTAAGGCACAAGGCGATATATATATTTTGACCTGTTTAAATTTGAAACCCGAACTATTAATTGCATCAGGAAACGTTCATCACTGCACATTTAAGACTTTCATGGACTGCAAGCCGATGACGTTCTCCGGCGAGGAAGGAGCGGTGGGACTCCTCAGGTGGATCGAGAAGTCTGAGAAGGTCTTCTCCATGTGTAACTGCCCGGCTGAGAACAAGGTGAAATTTGCGACTGGTACATTCGAAGGAGCTGCTCTCTCCTGGTGGAACGCTGAAATTCAAATGGTTGGGGTAAACGCTGCTAATAATATGGAATGGGAAGCGTTCAAGGAACTGATAATGGAGGAGTATTGCCCACGGGACCAAGTCAAGAAGCTTGAGGGAGAATTTCTGAACTCCAAAATGTCTGGGTCCGAGGTCGAAGAGTACACTGCGCGTTACCACGAGTACGCGGTACTGTGTCCGTCCATGGTTGATGCTGAATTCAAGCGCATTGAGCGTTATCTGGAGGGTCTCGTACCCCAAATCAAGAGTTTGGTGACTGCCAGCAACCCAATCACTGTGCAACAAGCCATCCGTCTGGCTCACAAGTTAACTGATCAGGAAGTTGAGAGGGGTACACTTCCTGCAAGAGTTTCTGAAAAGACTGCCTTGAGTGGCAAAAGAAAAGCTGAAGGAGAAGCTCCTGAAAATTCAATGAACAATCAGAGTGTTGGAAACAACACGGGGAGATCCTTTAACTCCCAGGGTCAGAGCAAGAGATCTGGAAACAACAGTGTTAACAACCACCAGGGCGGAAATGGCCAAAGTAACTACAAAGGTAACCTGCCCAAGTGCAACAAGTGTGGGAAGCATCACACCGGTACCTGCAGAAAAAGTTTGACCTGCGAAAGATGTGGCAAGAGGAGCCATGAAGCAAAAGACTGTTGGGCAATTCTTCCTGAGCAACAGAACCGCCAAAGGCACAACAACAACTATGGAAACAACCGGGGCAATGGAAACAACAATGGTCAGAACCGTAACAACAATGAAGCTCCCAGAGGAAATGGTAATGGGAACTGCTATGAATGTGGTGCTCAAGGCCACATAAAGAGGGACTGCCCGCAGTTGAGAAGACAGGGGAATGGTAATCAGGGAAACAATGGTGGAAACGGTAATGGCGGAGGTAATGCCAACGGGAATGGTGGAAATGGCAGGGGAAGAGCTTTTGTTATGGGTCAAGGTGAAGCTCGCAATGATGCCAACGTGATTAACGGTAAATTCATCCTTAATGGTTTCTTTGCTACTGTATTGTTTGATTCTGGTGCTGAAAGAAGCTTTATTTCCACTAAATTTGCTAAGTTGATTAATGCTAAACCTATTGCCCTAGACGCTAAGTATGTGGTAGAGCTAGCTAATGGTAAACTTCATGATACAACTCAGATAGTTAAGGACTGTAAGTTAGAACTAGCTGGCCATACATTAGGAATCGACCTTATGCCTTTTCCGATTGGTAGTTTTGACGTTATAGTAGGAATGGATTGGTTATCTGAGAACCGAGCTGAAATCTTATGTAAAGAAAAAGTGGTTCGTATCCCACTCGAAGGAGGTAAAGTGTTAACGGTCCAAGGTGAAAAAGGTGGAACAGTAACTGGTATTATTTCGTTTCTCAAAGCTCAAAAGTGCCTTCGTAAAGGTCACTTCGCGATTCTTGCAAACGTCACCGATTCGACACTTCCCGAGCGCAGAATCGACGACTACCCGATAGTCCGCGACTTCCAAGATGTATTTCCTGAAGATCTGCCTGGTTTGCCTCCATTTCGACAAGTTGAGTTTGGAATCGACTTAACTCCTGGAGCCGTCTCCGATTGCACGCGCACCTTATCGTTTGGCAGTAAGTGAACTCAACGAACTCTCCTCACAACTTCAAGAGCTACTCGACAAAGGATTTATTCGTCCAAGTTCGTCTCCGTGGGGAGCGCCGGTATTGTTTGTTAAGAAGAAGGATGGAACGTTCCGAATGTGTATTGACTACCGAGAGCTTAACAAGGTTACGATCAAGAATCGGTATCCACTTCCTCGAATCGACGATCTCTTCGACCAGCTGCAAGGTTCAAGCTACTTCTCAAAGATTGATCTACGGTCTGGATATCACCAACTTCGTGTTCGAGATGAGGATGTACCCAAGACTGCTTTTAGGACTCGATATGGTCACTACGAGTTTCTAGTTATGCCGTTTGGGCTAACTAATGCGCCTGCCGTATTTATGGATCTGATGAATCGAGTGTGCAAGCCGTACCTCGATAAGTTTGTAATCGTTTTCATTGATGATATTTTGATCTACTCCAAGACGAAGGAAGAACACGAGGAGCATCTGCGACTTATCTTGGAATTGCTCCGCAAGGAACAGCTTTATGCTAAGTTTTCGAAGTGCGATTTTTGGATTCGCGAAGTCCAGTTTCTTGGGCACATTGTCGATCAGAATGGAATTCATGTCGACCCAGCTAAAGTGGAAGCTATCAAGAATTGGCCTACCCCAAGAGCACCGACCGAAATCCGACAATTTTTGGGACTTGCCGGATACTATCGAAGATTCATCAAGGGTTTCTCGCAGTTGGCTCAACCCTTAACGGCTTTAACGCACAAAGGAGTGCAATACAGATGGGGTGAAAAAGAAGAACGTGCGTTTCAAACTCTTAAAGATATGTTATGTTCAGCTCCAATTCTCGCGTTACCCGATGGGATTGACGACTTTGTGGTTTACTGTGATGCATCAATCCAAGGACTCGGTTGTGTGTTGATGCAACGGGACAAAGTGATTGCCTATGGGTCCAGGCAACTAAAGGATACTGAGAAGAATTATACAACGCATGATTTGGAAATGGGAGCCGTTGTTCATGCACTCAAGATTTGGAGACATTACCTCTACGGAACAAAGTGCACAATATTTACCGACCACAAAAGCTTACAGCACATCTTTGATCAGAAGGATCTCAACATGCGACAACGAAGGTGGGTCGAGCTATTGAATGACTATGACTTAGCAATTAAGTATCATCCGGGAAAAGCCAATGTTGTGGCTGATGCATTAAGTCGGAAAGAGTATGAAAAGCCTCGACGGGTACGAGCGCTGCAACTTACCATCCACACGGGATTGCCGGATCGGATCCGCGATGCCCAACGAGAAGCTTTAAAGGAAGAAAACTTCGCAGCTGAAGCACTGCGTGGTGTAGACGGTAACTCTGAAATTAGGTCCGACGGACTCAGGTATTATAATGACAGAATTTGGGTCCCTTTGCTTGGAAATCTCCGTGAGCTCGTGATGGACGAGGCTCACAAATCAAGGTATTCGGTGCACCCTGGATCGGATAAAATGTACCAAGATTTGAAGGGTTTGTATTGGTGGCCGAACATGAAAGCCGACATCGCGCGATATGTGGCTAAGTGTTTAACATGCTCAAGAGTGAAGATTGAGTACCAAAAGCCTTCTGGGCTATTACAGCAACCAAAGATCCCAGAATGGAAATGGGAGGATATCTCCATGGATTTTGTAACGGGATTACCTCATCGATCGAATCGACCGGATGCGATTTGGGTTATCATTGATCGGTTAACCAAATCTGCACACTTCATCCCGATGAAGGAAAACGACAATATGGACAAATTAACTAAGCTGTATATCGACCGAATTGTGGCACGTCATGGGGTGCCAAAGACTATTATCTCTGACAGAGATCCCCGATTCACTTCCCGATTATGGCAATCTATGCAAGAAGCACTGGGAACCAGACTGGATATGAGCACAGCCTATCACCCGCAGACCGACGGTCAGACGGAACGAACTATTCAGACTTTAGAAGACATGCTCCGAGCTTGCGTTCTCGACTTCGGTAAAGACTGGGAGGCTCATCTTCCGTTGGTGGAGTTCTCCTACAACAACAGTTATCATTCAAGTATCGGTGCAGCACCTTTTGAAGCTCTTTATGGCAGAAAATGCAGATCGCCCGTGTGTTGGGCTGAAACGGGTGAGAAAGGACTCACCGGACCAGAACTTATTCATGATACAACTGAGCGAATTATTCAAATCAGAAAACGGATAGCCGCAGCACGTGACAGACAAAAGAGCTATGCCGACAAACGCCGTAAACCTTTGAAGTTCGAGGTAGGCGACAAGGTACTATTGAAGGTATCTCCCTGGAAAGGTGTGATACGCTTCGGAAAGCGTGGAAAGCTAAATCCTCGCTATATCGGACCGTTTGAAATCATCGGGGAAGTAGGCCCGGTGGCCTATCGATTACAACTCCCTGCTGAACTCGATGGAGTTCACAACGTGTTTCACGTTTCGAACCTAAAGAAATGTCTGGCTGAAGACATCGAAATAATTCCTTTGGAAGAATTGGAAATTGATGAACATCTGAGATTTATCGAGCAACCGGTAGAAATCATGGGACGCGAGGAGAAAGCCCTCAAACGTAGCAAGATTCCGATCGTCAAGGTTCGATGGAACTCAAAACGTGGACCAGAATATACTTGGGAACGAGAGGATCAGATGAAGAAGAAGTATCCTCACTTGTTCGAGCACACGTCCACAGAAACTCAAGGTATGATTTAATTTTGGGGACCAAAATTCCTTTAACAGGAGGAGGATGTGGCAACCCTAAAACTTTTGCTTTCTTTCCCCAGCAACGACAGCTGATGCTGCGAACGCTACGACGCAAGAATAATTTTCGGGACGAAAATTCCAATTACAAGGGGATGATGTGACATCCGAGAATTTCAAGGTTTACTTCCGTTAGACAAATCCGTTAGTTACGTTATAAGTGTTAACTTAGTAACTAATGCTTAACTAGGCCGAATACGTCCACGTCCTTTGGTTGATCACCGAACCCGCCCATATGTGCTATGTGTTCATTTATTGATGTCATTATGTGCAATGTGATTTAAACGCATGATTTAATATTATGAATAGCATGACAAATTGTAAATCCTTGATTATGTGAAAATTGCCTAAGTTGTGCATCCAGCGAAACTACCGGGCGAAACTGTAGTGTCGCCCGGTAGCCAGCTAAGCTAACCAATTAAAACGCGACCAGAGCCAGTTTCGCCAGGCCAGCGAAACTGCCAGCGAAACTAGCCTCTGATATAAATAATCTTAATAAACCCTAGTTCTCCTATTTGCCTCATTTACACAAAAACACACACATTCTTCTCTGGAAATCTGGTCAGCCGAAAACCATCAAGAGAAACCAAGATCTCAGCCTCAAGACAACATCCATTCGATTCCTTGATCGAATCGTGAGTCCCAAAACCTTCCTTTATGCCATTTCTATGTGTTTTCTATGTGTTTCTTCATAAAGCATGCTTAAACCTTCATGATATTGTTAGATCTTCTGTAGGAATGCTTAGGAATGCTAGATCTATCATAAAGTTTGCAACTTTACGTTTGAAATCCAACCATGATAGAGATTTATGCTATTTAGGTCACTTTAGGGTTTTAAATGCATTTTGGTGATTTGATGATGAAAATGCATGAATAAGGTGTTAAAACTTGTTGTTTGATGTTGGTAAATGCCTATGTATGCTAAACAATGAATTGCATGAAGTATGGAAGCTGTTAGGTTGATTTTTAGGCTGATCCGTATGTTTTTCGCGACCAGCGAAACTGTTAAGTTCTTTGGGCGAAACTATACAGCGAAACTGTATAGATCTCCTTCCAGCGACACTATGCAGCGAAACTGCAGTGTCGCCGGGTAAACCGACCAGACCAGCTCGAGCGAATCTACCGAGCGAAATTCCCTGAACGAAAGTTCAAACCAGTTTCGGGCGAAACTAGGCTAGCGAAACTGTGCCAACAGTTTCGAGCGAAACTAGCCTAGCGAAACTGTGTCATCGGGTATTGCCTAGCGAAAGTGCTGCCCGTGCACACAGCGAAACTGCCTAGCGAAACTGCTAGCGAAACTGAGACCAAAATCCAAACTTGTGCAATTTGCTTGAATGTTATGCCATGACTTACATGATTATGCCATGATGATACATGCTTTGATTTCTGATGTATATGAACCCTTGTTTATGATCAACCATCGGTGTCGTGTGTCGTATGTCGATTCATAGTTTCAACGTACTATGTTATGGGCCATAGTGACGTTAAGTAAAGATTAGACACCAAACTAATACTTAAGACCTAAACGTGTTCATAGGTCTTCGTTAAGCAAAACTTGGATTATATAACAAGTGTAGCAGTGCAACCAAAGGTGAGTGTCACTAACCCGTTTACTGTGAGCCCGTTTGGGACACACTGAATAACTTAATGGAAAACAATGCTGACAACTTTACGAGTGCTATGCACCACTTGATAAAACTGAAAACTTAGAATGCTATGCATCTACTTGATGAACTTGAAGTGTTTTATGGGAAACACTTGTGAAACTTAACAAACTATTTCTGAAACGAAAACCGTTTTAATATGGCTAGTGTAGGTTAAAGTCTAAACCACATGATATCACATGATTTCTAAGGATTGCCTTTTTAACTGAAAAAGTCCTCAACTTAATTGTGCCATTAATTGTAAAGCGAGGGGATGTTGGGTAGATCTACTGGAGTTTGACAAACTCCGCCTCGTGACACTGGAGGTGCACGGAGGTACAATATCAGCCTATTTGACCGTGATCCCGAGAGGACACGGGGGAGGCAAAGCCGCGATGACGAATGTCCGCAAAACAAAATGGCTGAAGGCTCTGCCTCTACGATACTAAATGGTCAGCTTTGGTACAAACTTCCTTAGTGCATGGAAACAACGGATTAGCTACCCGCGATATCGGTTGAGCACTTTAATTATACAAGACTAGTACATACCTGATAACTCTGTTACGGACAATAACTCTACTAAATAACAAATGTTTATGAATTGGCGTATATAACTGAGCATTGCTTTTCACAAACAAATATTACGAATACATATGTTGACACGATTATGATTATGAGACCGGGCCAATGCATGACATGCCCACTGTGAACTCACCAACCGTTAGGTTGACACTTGTGTGGTTTTCACTTTTGCAGATCGTTGAAGAGTATCCATTGAAGGTTGGCATGGCACGTGAAGACTTTTACTTTCATTAAACTAACTGGGGATTTTGATTTGAAACAATGATTTGTAAAGCACGTGGCTAGTGCTAAGATACTATTGTTTTTATTCCGCTGCGTAACTTTTGAAACTGTTTGAAATGAATGTTTTGGACTTTACTCTGATTCGTTTAGTATTTGTAACTAATGGTTGTGGTCCTGGTTTGCTCGCACCCCTTAACGGTATAAACTCCGTTAGTGGTTATTTGGGGGTGTGACAATTGGTGTTGTTGAATTTGCGACGAATGCGGCGTATAAAAAGGTGGTTGCGGTCCATACACACCACCCACTAAATCAACAAACGATTGTTGTTGATAGAAACCGGGTTGTGATGGTGGCGGAGGTGGTGGTTGTGAGTAGAAAACGGGTGGTTGGTTTGGTGGTGGTTGCGAGTGTGGTTGAGGAACGTTGGAGGGTTGAGCTCGATCTTTCCGGATTTTCGGTCGGAATTTTTTTCCTCCGGTAGCGGGTGACTTGTTCTTCCTTGATGAATCCATGGTGAATGAGAGTGATTCTTGTTTTTTTAGGTTTTGTGTTTGAGAGAGAAGTAGAGGTGTAGAAAAAATTTAGAGTTTATGGGGGTTTTTATAGTGGTATTTGGTTGATTAAAAAAAAAAAAAGAGCCAACGGTCGAAAAAAAAACGGTAAAAAAATCTCGGCATCACTCGGCGAAATCATGCCGTTGGAGGGGGCTTTATGCCGATGACTAGCCCACGCCGAACTCACGGTATACATGCCGATTTCGGCATGGTTGGTGCCGAGCCCATGCCGAGGGCCAGGGCATGTATACCGCCCACGCTAAACGGGTTTGAAGAACCGGATTTAATGATTTCGCAGAAGAAAACCTCAAAATTTTGAGTTTTTGAAGCGGTAATTGTAGGTTGTACCGATGGAACTCTGTAGATGGCGAAAAGGCGGAAGAGAGAGAAATGAGATCTCATCAGATCTGTTCCTTTTCTATGCTCCATTCAAATTTTGATATTTTAAAATCCCGCTTTCAAATTTGAAAATTTTAAGCTATCAGAGCATTCACGGTAGGTTCCTTAAAAAATATGTGAGTGTAAATCTGTATAATTTAAGGTTTGGTTGTGAGTGGTTGTGAGTAGAGGAGAGATACAAACTTTACAAAATCTGTATATTTGACAAAAAGTTTGGTGATTTGCTAAAATTTGAGGATTGGAAGAGAGAGAAAATGTAATGATAAATGTATAAAAAGTATTATTTAATTATGTTTGTGAGTGGAAGAGAGAGAAAAAGTAATAATAAAAGTATAAATTATAAAGATAAGGATAGAGAACCTGCTGTGAATGCTCTCATATCATGCATCAATGTCTTGTATTTTATGCTTTAAGCACTTGTAACCTATTGACTTTCAACATTTATGCTATAACCATTTGTACATCATGCATAAAGACTTGTACATTTCTTAAGTTTTTCAACTTTCAACACCCTCTCTCCAATATGTATATTAAAGGTATATAGATATATGTATCAATGTATGTATGTTTATCGTTATCGATTATGGTTATTCCGTTCATATAAACTATATGAAGTTGATGTGAAGAATATGTTACGTTCTATCGTTGATTATATTGATTGGCACACTTGCATATTAGGTATATCGATGAATTATTATTATGGTCAAATATGTCGGATGTGATCGAGTTGTATGGTCATTACTTCCCCATAGACTTTAACCATTTTAGCAATTTACATGTACATAAACATGTGTGAATTCATAGATATGTCAAGTATCGTGTTTATATAATGTTTATTTATTTGTAAATGGCGCGAAATTTTTTCCATGATTTTATAATGTGAATTAATGACGTGTATATTTGTGGGTTTTTATAAAACAAATGATAACACACATTTCCAATTGAGTTGTGACACAAATTGATACAATTTACACAAGGACATGGTATTACATCTGAATTTGGATTATTAATTTGCGTAAACTCTAAAAAGACATTCACACCTTCGTCATATGCGTTTGATAGTCTATGAGATGAAATCCATGATTTATTCATGACCTTAGCATTACAACAAAGAAACTTCAATTTGTAGTTAAAGTAAATCAAACAAAAATGTTACTTAATTAAAAGTTAAACTTTCACTTATTACTAGTTACAAAACATTATATATACGAGCTATTAAAGAGATAAGCCTTGATTATCAGTTGATGGACTATTAATATAGATGCAAAGATGCAAATAACAACACAATCTCATTTTAATTTTAATAATAACAAGAAACATGCAAATAACAACACAACTTTTAGAGGATAATTGAGCTATAGACAGTGAAATTCCAAATATGCAAATAACACTAGCAAATAAAGCAATTACCTGAGATTTGAAGATGCAAATATCAGTTCTTATTTTAAAGTCAGGCAATATCGAAGAAGAGTTTCATCGTTCTTTGCCTTAATATGAACCTAACACAGAAATTACAAAGAACATCAATGCATTAATAGCTGAATTAAAAAATTACAATGAACAAAAGGAGTATATATATGTTAAACTAATTGTACTAAAACAGATTTGCAAATTAAAACAGATATATTAAAATACTACGTTATAAGCTAAGGTAATTGAAAAAAAAAATCCTAATAACAATCTTATACAAAATGTCATGATAAAGAAAAGCAAATAATTAAATATATGCATATATTAACTGATCCAAAACAGACACCTAGTAAGCCCTAAACCAATAAACTATAAACTTTAGATATGCTAAACATACATAAACTCACAACCTAACAAGAGAAAGTAATTATTAATTTTAAAAAAGTATCATAAGACGACACAAACAAATATAAAGAGTAAACAAATATAAACGAACAGTAGAGTAAACAGGTTAAAAGCTACTGAACTGATTATAAACGACTTCATTTAATGTAGTTCTCTTGATGCTTTTTGACATCTTTGAAGCCTAAATGAAATAAGAAGAATGATGGGGACTGGGGAGCTTATTTATTATTACTAATATTATTATTATTATTAAACTTATTATTTATTACTAATATTATTATTATTATTAAACTTATTATTATTATTATTATTATTTATTATTATTATAAAACTTAATATTATGATTATTGAACTTTTTATAATTATTATTATTAGTACTATTAAGATTAAACTTATTATTATTATTTTTTATTATTATTTATTATTATTAAACTTACTTTTATTATTATTATAAAACATATTATTATTATTATTATTATTATTATTATTATTATTATTATTATTATTATTATTATTACTATTATTATTATTATTAAACGTAATTCCCCATTAAGGCATTAACTCTCCACTAAGGGGCCTTAACTCCCCACTAGTGGGCCATAACTCCCCAGTAATGGAGTTAGCTTAATTGCCCATTAAGGGCTTAATGGCTCATTAAGTTTCTAAATGCCCCACTAAAAAGCCAAATGTGGCATTACTGAGGAGCATAATTCTGCTTTATGCTCTTAATTGGCCACTAAGGTTCACAGTAATGCTTCATTAAGGGCTTAATCATGCATTAAGATTTTTATATTTTCAACATTTTATATTATTTAGATGTATATAAACATATATAAACTTAGATACATGTTAGTATACATACACACACATATATAGGTACACATTCATATAAAAATAATTATACATACATATATATATATAGATACACATATTCACTCCATGCAAATGCAAGTGTTTCTGGGCATCTCGTCCAATACAATGAATTTGGAACTTATAATAATTATTCATTATTATTATTATTATTATTATTATTAATCTTATTTTTATTATTTATTTATTATTATTATTATCATTATAAAACTTATTATTATTATTATTATTGAACTTATTATTATTATTAGTATTATTATTATTAAACTTAATATTATTATTATTAAACTTATTATTTATTATTATTATTATTATAAAACTTATTATTGTTATTAAACTTATTATTATCATTACTATTATTTATTCTTATTATAAAACTTAATATTATTATTATTGAACTTTTTATAATTATTATTATTAGTACTATTATTATTAAACTTATTATTATTATTTATTATTATTATTATTTATTATTATTAAACTTACTTTTATTATTATTATAAAACATATTATTATTATTATTGTTATTATTATTATTATTATTATTATTATTATTATTATTATTATTATTATTATTATTAAACGTAATTCCCCATTAAGGCCTTAACTCTCCACTAAGGGGCCTTAACTCCCCACTAGTGGGCCATAACTCCCTAGTAGTTGGGTTAGCTTAATTGCTCATTAAGGCTTTAATGGCCCATTAAGCTTCTAAACGTCCCACTAAAAAGCCAAATGTGACATTACTGAGGAGCATAATGCTGCTTTATGCTTTTGATTGGCCACTAAGGTTGACAGTAATGCTTCATTAAGGCCTTAATCCTGCATTAAGATTTTTATAATCCTGCATTAAGATTTTTATATTTTCAACATTATATATTATTTAGATGTATATAAACATATATAAACTTAGATACATGTTAGTATACGTACACACACATATATAGGTACACATATTCATATAAAAATAATTATACATACATATATATACATATATAGATACACATATTCACTCCATGCAAATGCAAGTGTTTCTGGGTATCTCGTCCAATACAATGAATTTGGAACTTATAATAATTATTATTTATTATTATTATTATTATTATTATTAATCTTATTATTATTATTTATTTATTATTATTATTATCATTATAAAACTTATTACTTATTATTATTATTATAAACCTTATTACTAATATTAAACCTATTATTATTTATTAATATTATTATTATTAAACTTATTATTTATTACTAATATTATTATTATAAAACTTATTATTATTATTAAACTTGTTATTATTAAACTTATTATTATTATTATTTTTGTTTATTATTATTATATAAAACTTAATATTATTATATTGAACTTTTTATAATTATTATTAGTAGTACTATTATTATTAAACTTATTATTATTATTTATTATTATTAATAAACTTATTATTTATTACTATTATAAAACTTATTATTATTATTATTAAACTTACATTTATTATTATTATTATAAAATTAGTATTTTTATTATTATTTTTATTATTATTATTATACTTATTATTATTATTAAACTTATTATTATTATTTATTATTATTATTATTATTATAAAACTTATTGTTATTATTATTATTATTATTATTATTATTATTATTATTATTATTATTATTATTATTATTATTGAACTTATTATTTATTATATATATTTACAAAAATAATTGGTTGTCATACACTACAAAAACACTATTCATATGTTGACCAATGAGGGAATGACACGTGTCATGCCTAACCACTAATAGCATGACACGTGTCATATATAACCAATACATGTTTTCCACCCAATAATTAAATGACACGTGTCATGTTTTTTTTTTTTAATTTTACGTTTCATAGCCCTTAACTTTTTTACTTTCGTTTTTAGTATACTTTTAGAGTTTTCGACTTACGTCATCCTTTATAGTCGTTAAAAGGTGACCCGTCGCAACGCGCGGTGGTCAACTTTCAGACCACTTTTAGAGTTTTTGACTTTGCTCACAGCGTTTTAAAAAATGGGTGTTAAGCCGCGTGTCATGTACATGTGGTATTTTTTTCAGACTTAAGCGCAAGTGGTCAACTTTTAAATCACTTTTAGAGTTTTCGACTTTGTGTGACGCCCACTTCCAGACTTTGCTCTAGAAGGGGTCACGTGTCGGATTTACTCATGAACGCAAGGTATAACAGAGATAACTAAAGCAGCGGAAATTAAAAACTTTTATTTATTTATAATGCCAAGTACAAGTAAGATAAAATTTCTACAACGGTTATCTATAACTACGAAAGATAACGATTATTTAGATATGCATCTATATACATTACTTATGCCAGCAGCCCTATAGCTTCACACGAACAACTTGCCCACCTCACACTGCTCAAACCTTAGCCTTCCCCTTTATACTCGGATCCTTAAAGTCACCTGATATACATATTTTAAAGGATCAGCTTTCGCTGGTGAGTTCTACGTTTTAAAAAGCGTTACCTTTTTGTTGAAAGTTTATTCTAACGCTTGGGCCTAACGGCCCCCTTTTTACAAATATTTATCAGGTATAAAACATAACAGAATTATACCAAAACATAACCCTTAAACATTTATCAGGTACAAAACATAACAGAATTATACCAAAACATTTAACCATTTATCTATTCTACTAAGCATTGTCTATTGGAACCACGTTAGCTTCCCAGGAAACCGTCGCCACCCGAAACCTTTCATAGAGTAACCGTCGTTACCCCGGGGAACCGTCATTCCCCGCTTCTAGTTGTACAACCACCTTTTCCCTTTTCGCTAGACAATATCCGCTTAGATTAAAACATTTTCAACCTTTTCCACATTTTCAACCTTTTAAACTTTTTCATCTTTTTCAAATGTCCATTTAAATAACTCTTGTATTTGGACTCATAACCATTTCAACACCAGTCCATTACCCGTATATGGAAATAAGCGTTTCATAAATATAATGTTATGGGTCTTGCATCACAAGGCTAATAAGATCATATTTACCCGACACTTATTCATATACATAGGCTTAGACCAAACATTCACATTTTCCATTTCTCAAAGTTTCATATAAAAGTTTCATCTTTTACATTATCCGTTTATTATAACCTTCCCGAAAAGAATAATAACCTGTAATAATAACTTTAAAACAGTTATAAGTATTATAACTTTTCCATGTATGTGTATCAACACAAGTAAAGGCATCTCAAATACTTTTCAAGTAAACAGTTGAATATATATCATTGCATGTATATCAGCCCGAAAACATTAAAACATTTAAAACCTTTAAAAGTGGGCTCATAGAACTCACCTTATTCTCTTAAGCCAATTAATTCAGTCAGAATCTCCTTTATGTCTTCCAATTTAACCTAATTGCGTATTGTATGATGTTAACGCAAGGTTTTATATAATAAACACTTCTTATGTTTACTATAACATTTTATTTACTTAATAATATCAATTATTAAGTTTATTCACTTTTAAGGGTCAAAATGACCAAAATACCCCTAGAGGCATATTATCTTCTTTTATTGATAATTATGAAGACGCGCATTCCTATAAGTAGACACTCACTACGGGGTCGCCCAGGGAGGGACGCCAGTTCCCAGTTAGGATTTATGCGACACCCTCGCTATGCAAGAAACCCCAGTGTACAGGCGCCTACCCTTCCGGTCCGCACGAACTTCTAATATCCGATTAATTTGGTATTATCAATACTTGATTATTTATCCCATTTAACTCCATATATACTTATATTATATAAAGATATGTTATTATGCCGAAAATCAAGCCCCCATACCCTTTGGATTATTTTATATTAAATAATCATATTTAGAAACCCTAATTTCGTGAAATTCTCGTTTTATTATCAAAACTCATTTTTATTCAAAACCAACTTAGGGTATTATCCATTATAACATTTTATAATATCCTTTAAAAGAGCAAAGCTTAATTCAAAACCGTTTACTCGATTTGGGCAGAATAACGTCATGAAAACCCTAATTTTGACCCGTTAACAAAACCTTTACCAAACCTTTTCCAATTGTGAAATAAACTTAGGGCTTTCTTAAAACACATTGAATTAGGATTACCTACAAAAATTCAGACCCTAATTCCCACCCGATCACCCGATTTTGACAAAACAAGCTCAAGAACCCTAATTTTACACAATTTTGAAAACCATACTTAGAAATTGAATTTGCAAAAACTGAGATAGGTTATCGTTAATCATACCAAAATAAGTTTGACTGCAGAAATTCGGATCCAAAGCCTTCACCGTTCGGGAGAATTCGACCTTTGAAGATCCCGGCAGAAATGAGGGTTTTTGAGGTGTTTTGATTCGAAATTGGTGAGTTATGATGATGGATTCGTGCTTCATTTTATACTAACAGGGGCGCAACATGATCCTAACACATCCCTAAGTGATTCAGCTTCAAAATCGACACGTACATGTGGTCAATTTGTCAAAACTTGGCCTGCAAGTCGAAGAACAACGAATCTGGGCGGATTCTGGTCGCACACGGCTCGCGTATCACGCCATGCCCATGCCTTCCCTTCGCGATACGCCTAGTATCTTTGACAGAATGACAGAAATGGTCCTTTTACTATATATTTGCATTTTAGCCCCCAAATTCTACCGATTGTTATGTTAGGCTATAAAACACTTAAGGGTACATTTATAAAAGTTTCTAAGTTTCTAAACATGCCCGATGATATACGTATATATACGTTTTATATCTTTCAATTATTTGCACTTTTAGTCCCTTAACTTTTGTTTTAAGCTATTTACCTTTGTATCTTTCGATGTAGCTATCATTTTATGTTCCATAACCTTACTAAACATGATTCTAACATTCTCGAGGGTTCGGGTTATATATATCAATATATATATACATATATACACATATTATTACATAGTTTACACTTTCTACCCTTTAACTTTGCAATATTCATCATTTTATGTCACAAATCATGTTAGGACATATCCTTGCTATATTTTAAGTCTTAAAATACTTACAAGAATTATAGTCACGTATAACATCTGTATTGCTTATAACTTTGCATAAATTACGCTTTTGGCCCTTTTACTTTTTCGTTAACTATTAACATGCATTTCTATACGTGTTTTCTTATCAATGGTTTATGCTATTCACATAAGCATGTATTCATGATTTAAACACGAATACGAGACGTAATCATTCATGTCTCATCATTTCTAAACCCGTTTATCATACAAACACGTGTATTATTCATTATTTACCATTTCTAACACGTATTTATAATAAAGCACATAGGTAAACATATTAAGATACGTAATTACCTAGACGGAAATATCGGGGTGTTACACTTTGGCCACGACGTTTTGGAAAATGGGTGGCCCGCTGCGAAGCGCGGGCGCGTCACCATCTTGTTATTTATTATTTATTATTTATTATTTATTATCCACACCATCAATTAGGCTACATACAAAGCTCAAGTCTTTCATTGGCCAAGAGGTAACGTTCAGATATCGAGGGAAAGGATATAACCACCACCGTAGCCATCCACTCCTCACATTTCTCTCACACTCTCACTCTCATTCTCTCGTTCACTCTTATCATCCCAAACTCACGGCTACCACTGACCACCAACAACCACCGTCTACCACCATCCACCACCATTCAACCGTAGGAATCCACACCTTCTAAGGTAAGCCCATTCAACCTAGGTTCAAACCACTAGCTCTCTTTACAAGTGTATAACCTGTTTCAGGTTTTAGGAGCAACCAACGGAGGCTAGGATCATCCAAGGCTTCGGATTTTACTCCAACTCTCAAGGTAAGTACCTACTTATTGTTATCCTTTGATATATATACGAGCTTAGGGTTACATGCAACTAAGTATTCGATTGAGTTAGGTCATCTAGCACTAAACCACTAAGGATCACATGTATGCAATGGTTATCTCATATCACAATCACCACAACACTTGTATTTTATGATTAAATGTTTATCTAATGTTAACACCCACCATAATACATATTCTTAACATCAAACGGTTTATAAGTGTTTGACTTAATCATATTCATATATTTGAGCTACATGCAAAACCACATAAGCCATCAGATCATAATCCTAGACCGGGTCAAGCCCAATCCAAGACTGGGTATCCCACAGATACCCCGGAGTTGGAATATAGATTACGGGTCAACCTTCCTATTCATAGTGGGACTTGGTTCGGGTCATCAAAAACACACATGCATGCATGCAACCACATGCATGATTAAACAATTGAAGAACTCGCCCAATAACTCAAGTAAGCCCACTGAACCGACTGGAAAACCCAGTGAACCGGGTCACCAAACCGGTCCAGTTGGTGTGATAAATCCGGTTAGGGGAAATGATGTTCACGTATCGGGTCAGTAACCCAACAGAAGTCAGGTCACACACGTAACAGGCCCAATCGGGTTGCCATGAGCACTTGGTAATGGACTAGAAGCCAACACAGGCCCAACACTAACCATTAACAGGCTGTTAGTACGCATCGGGCAGGCCCAAATCGCTACTGTCCGGCCTAAGCTTCTGGAACAAGGCCTTAACCCACGGTTTGGGCCACCGGGTCAGCACGACCGAAACCCAATTAATACAGGCTCATACCCGAACCCGTTTCCGACTAACATTTTAAATTAAAACATTATTTCTATTAACTTATAATACTTGTATTATTATTATTTGGCCCTAAAGTAACTATTGTCCATAACTTAGGTTACTTATATAAATTGATTATGATATAATGTGACATTAAGAGGTTAAAACATAATAATCATATAAAAATGGTAGGACACCAATCGATACTTAGGAACATGGACCACGAGACATTTAGCTCTATGGACATGTTACTTATTTCCATACTGTAATTTAGGTCCACATCATAAACTCGAGATCACTAACGCAACCAAAGGTGAGTTCACGCATTTTTCCCACTTTACTATTTTACACTTTTTGGGGTGGAATATACGCAATCAAAAACCAGAATGCCTAATTTAATGGTACTATTGTTTACACATTTATATTGTCGGTCTAATAAACTTTGTCCCACTAGACTTTCATGTACACAATCTTAATTACTTGGTAAAGGAACTGCATGTAATATGGGCAGCGCTATTTGGGGATAATGCCCCCACGTCCACATGCCCAAGAATGGGACTTCCCCACGACGTCGGCATAGTACTTTTGGCACATCGAGACCCCATGGTTGGGTTCACTAAACTATGTATGTAAGTGGGATGACCCTAGGTAGTATGGTCGCGCGCAAAGCAACCGGGTAAAGACCATGGCGTATAGGGAATGGTTGATTGTGGAACTATTCTTTACATATATTAACTTACATTCCGAGCACTTATTAATCTTTTCTTTACTTTTAAAAACCTTTTGTGTGTGTGTTAAACCGTGATCTCACCAACTTTATAGTTGACCCTTTTTAACGTATATTTCAGGTTCATAGGACTTATGGAGGAGCTTGGAGTAGGGTCGGCGTCATGGGCATGGAAGAGTCATATCCCGTCACCAATGGAATCCTTTTGCTTTAATTTTTCTTAAAACAATTTATCTTTCTTTCTTTTGATATTCTGGGGAAATGTACCCAGATGAAACAATTAAAATGTATTAAGGCCATTATGGCCAAGGATATCATCACCCCACGAAGTGATAGACTTTTTAACTTTTGAATTAAGTGGTCATTTGATAACTAGTTCGTGCGCTCGTGTGCCAATCGGTTGAATCCAAACGGGACTTCCCAAACGGGGTGTGACAAATGCTCAAGTTAAGTATCAATAAAATTGATTGAAAAAACAAAGGGCACTTTGTCTTGCTAGAAATACAGGGTCTATTGGTTTTAACACCATTGATGTGCTGAAGAATTTTCTTTGTCTATATTCAAATGATTTACGACCTTTTTTTATACAACCAACGGTATTTTGGAAACCAACAAAATAAACCAATTATCAATTTGAATAAACAAACATAAGAACCAAAAGGGACACCAAATTAACCGATTCAACCAAGAACTCCACATTACACAAACTGAAACATACACAAACAACCGCTCTGTACGTAATTTAGTATGCGTGTTCCTCACAAGTGACCTATTGAGGATAAGCTAAAAATTTAACACCTAAATTTTTATAGTATACAGGTGATACTAACCTGTTGAACACAAGTTAAAAAACTGACACCTAAACATCCCAAGGTAACTGGAAGCAGTAGCCAGACTTTCAAAATAAAAGATTGAACAAATCATAAATTGTGTTCACCTGCTGCTCCTTCTGCTCTTAGATGTTAACTTAGGAGAAGGGGAAAAGTATGTGGCAGCTGAGAAGAGTAAACTTTGAGTCGGTGAGGGAGATCGGTGGTCGTCGACCGGAGCTGAACGACTCAAAATCTAGGGCAAAATTCAGACAGAGCGATGGAT
The DNA here is from genome assembly GCA_039602395.1 of Deinandra increscens subsp. villosa. Taxonomy (NCBI): domain Eukaryota; kingdom Viridiplantae; phylum Streptophyta; class Magnoliopsida; order Asterales; family Asteraceae; genus Deinandra; species Deinandra increscens. The sequence continues at coordinate 5,480,090 of JBCNJP010000008.1, read as the reverse complement.
CGACTGGAGTTATGGGCAAAATTTAGGTCAAAATTAGGGCAAAATTGTGGTCGTCGACGAGATGGAGCTATGAGGAGTGTTCCTTGTGGTTGTCGACTGATGAAAATGAGGGCAAAACCTGTTTTGTCGAGATGGAGCCGTGAGAAGAGAGAATGCAAGGATGAGTGTGGGTGTGAGGAATGGAGGAGAGAGAATGTGTACAATGAAGCGGGAATATGTTTTGGTGGGAGCGGGAAACAAAAAATAAAGCGACAGAATTAATGACGCGTTTTTTAAAAAAATGTCGTCCATGTTTTTTTTATCTTTTTTATGACAGTATATTTATGACGCGCAAAATTACGCGTCATCTACTCTTAATAATTTAGAAATTATGACAGTATTTTAAGGACGCTCACATTAGCGCGTCGTAAAACTAGTCTGTGTCATAATTCGCGCGTCGTAAAACTAGTCTGTGTCATAATTCGCATGTCATTAAAGACCCTTTTTGTAGTAGTGTGTGAAACGATCAAAGCGAAGAAACTGTGTGAAACGAAAAATAACTTGGGAAAGGTGTATATAAGCCAGTGAATGAAGCAAATAACATATTGTGTGTAGCAATAATAACTAAACCGTGAAGGATTAATTAAAGAATGCTGTTAAAGTCAAAGTCAAAAGGCTGTGAAAGCAAGGGTTGTGAAACCTAAAGCAAGCAGTGTGAAACTTTAAAAATTTGAGAGAATTAAATTTAAAGTTGTGTGAAACAAATCTGTGAAGAATAATCATATGATATGATTAAGGCAAAGAAGAGTAAACAAGAAGCAGTTTGTGGTGAACTAGAAGAAGAAGACTGATTTACAATAAATTATACATATTTTTACATTGATTATTCCTCACATTTTGGGTTATTTCTGATTAATTATTCTTAAACTAGTATAATATTGTTTCATTTGTCGTTTTTCAGTTTTACCCCAAAAGAAGCCAAAAAAGAAGAAAATAGAAGAAAAATGAAGCTTTGGTGATTTTTGGCCTATGACACGACCCGTGCCCTACTGTGACACGACCCATGCCGTACTATGACACGACCCATGCAAGCTACAACAAGTACAAAAGAGGTGACTTTTGTTCCTGATAGACACGACCTGTGCCAACTGATAGACACGACGCGTGCCTCTAACCAACACAACCCATGTCAAATACAACAAATATTTGATGATGATCCTTTGGTCGACACGGCCCGTGTCGTCCGTATAACTTTAGCCTCTAAATACAAGCCTTCTTCCAACACTTTGCTTTGCTCAATTCTTCCCCTTTCTTTGTAGTTTTTAGATTTGTTTTCCCTTTGAGCAATTGTTTTCAAGCTTTGGTTATTTCTAATATAAGATTGTAAGCATTCAACTCAATAAGATTTTGTTTAAAGTTTGTCTATGAACTCTTCATCATATTTTGAGAAAATCATTAAAGCCATGATTCACTTGGGGGAATGATGTGTTGCAAACACATCTTATTTTCCTTTGTATTTTGTATATAAATTGAGTCTGTTCTGAGTCATTTTCTTTGGTTTTAGTTCATTTATAGTTATTTGAGTCTTAATTAAATATTGTGTCATTTTTGTATATTTTGGAGTGAGTTTATATAATTATTTGAGTCGTGAATTTAATTATGTCAATGTGCTTAGAATTGTTGAAATATATTTGTTATAGGTTGGCATAAGGGTCTAAGGAGGTGTTTGATGTGGCTTGAGTTATATATATTATTAGTCAAATATTTCCTACACGTTTAATAGTAATTGACATATTTTTTTTTATTGAATATTACTCATAATTAATTCTCATTTGCATTTTTGGTATTTCAGGAGATCACGAGTAGAAACGAACTAAAACAATGATATCAAGCTAAACCCGAGTCTCTAGTTACTGTTAATTGTTTTTATCATTTAGTCTCAAATAAACAAAATAAATTGTTATACAAGAAATATATGGAAGTCATGGATGCTACGTAGACAAACGAAACAAAGAAAGAAATTAGATGTGGGTTTTCGATGCATGATGCATACATGATACACGTAGTGGGCTGCAATCTCTTTAGTTGGGCTGCAATTTTAAATCTTATGGGATAAGAGAATCGCAACACAAGAGGGCAACAAGAGAAAAAATAAATTAGGTCACGTGGGGGCTTTGGACGAATATATAATCTAGATAGAGAACAACAATAAAAATGGGAGACGGCAGAAAGGGTTTCGGAGTTAATTGGCAGCCACTGAAGAATATTAGGAACAAATTTCGATCGTAAGGAAGAGGGGGAATCAAGAGAAGAAGCTCCGGTGAATCATTCGACCGCAATCATCAATTCGGGTTTTATTGTTCTTTTGTTTTCTTGAATAATTACTTGACTAAATTATGTTCTTGAACCAAGTTTTAGACTTCATGATTTTTTCTGTCAAGAATATGATTGTTGGTTAAGTTTTTGTTACCACCTAGATTATATGATGAATTTTTAATATTTTTGACATTGCTCGGTTTATGACAATTGTGTATGGATGTGATGCTCTATTAAATTCCTCTAGTTATCTATAATTGGTGCATATGCGTATTGAATTTAGAGTTCCAATTAACAATCAAGACTTGCTTAATCTACGGATGTCTTCCGATTTGGGTTGGGTAATTAATTCGTGTGACTGTGTGTTTGCAAATTAGTGTGATTAGCTATACTAGTTGATCACAGGATTGATTGTTACTTGTTGCTTTGAACTCAATATTCTGCCTATCTAAATAAGCTCAAAAGGATGATAGTTGTCGGTTAGTCGGATCAGTTAATGAACTAGGATAACATTGTCTCACAAGGAAATGCCCTAGGAATTTAGCTAATTTGCTAGTCGTGTCAGTTGTAGGAATTAGAGGTAGCTCCGGCTAGTCTAGGGTGTCTTAGATTATTTCGAGGGTGGCTAGGATAGTTGAAGTGGGAAGTACTCAAAAGGTGAACCACTTGTCCGAGCGTTAGAGTAATCAATTAGGAAGAACTCAAAAGGTGAACTAATCAAACCGGTAAGCATATTCCGATCTTTAGGTATTCTATCAGTAACATCCGGAGAGTGATTCGGGGGCTCGTAGAGTTTCTATAGGTTGTGTGTTAAGATCCCGGTTCCATCAGAATTGTCATAGCCGAGTGAGGTCGTTAATATTAATTAGGATTCTAGGTCTAGGTGGTACCTTTATCATCTCTGATTTCGTCTTAAGGCTTTCTCATGTCAGTTGTTAGTTAGTTAGTTAAGTTAGTTATTTAAATTCTTTATTCACATGAAAATCAAATTACCCAAATTTCCATTCATAGAGTCCTAGGTTAGAGTCTAGCTAGAATAGTGTCCCTAGGGTTCGATATCCCGGTCTTCTGTAGCTATATTGCCACCGATAGGTACACTTGCCTGTAGGTTCGGTCTAGTTTTAGGAGTTTCGGTAAAATTAGGTGTGTCTAGGTCTAGGTTTAAGTCTAGGATTAGTTAGTATTTTTAGAGTCGTTCCGAACACATCAGGGAAACAAATCATCGGTGGGTTAGTAACATGAATCTTTAAACCAACCTTAAGGTGTGTAACTGATGAAGATAGGTCAACATTGGTCAAATACAACAGAAGTGAGCCTGAGAGGAACCAATTAAGAGGCTCAAGGAGAAGCTAAAGGAAGATGCTGTCAAGTACGGATACAGTAAGGAGCAGATGCAATCAAATACAGATGCGACCCGTTAGCTCTAAAAATAGGATCAATGTACTACTTTATAGGGATTTTTTTGATTTACACACACTTAAAGGTGTAATGTATGTATTTTTTCTCTCTTGTAATACTCTTCCCAATCAATCAATAAAACTTCCTCTGCCATCATTCTGATTAGTTGTTTACGATCTTCATTAATGTTCTAACCCGTTTAATCACTAAGTCTAACCTACACACGCTGGGATTTTGTGGTTCATCATTTGGCGCCATCTGTATTATGGTTTTTGCAGCAATGGAGCGAGTTTCAATGTCAGAAATAAAGAGGAAAGGTACTTTGTCGACGACGAGTCTAGAAAAAGTGGATTTGAGTTCAAAGGCCTCCGGTGGAGGCGTGAATTATAGATCACCAACGTTTGAGCTTTTGAAAACAAGAAAACTGGTTGATGATGCAGGAATAGTGCATGACGATAGAGCAGAGCGTGATGATGAGATGGCGGTGTTAAAAGAGTGTAGCACTGACTTTCTTTTAAAGAATGTTAAACTTTTAAGAGAGCTTAAAGACAGACAAAATCGAGATTTGTGTTTGAAGACGTGAAGTCAAAGTTAAAGTTTACGCTAGAAAAAGATGATTCAAAGGAAGGTAATGGTTCAGGAGTCTTGGAGATGTTTGATCTTGACCATAAAGAGCGAAAAGGTGTTGGTTATGCAGGTAAGTTGTCTCATTTAACAATTTATTGGTACGTTATTTCTTGTCATTGATCATAAAGTTAATCAATGAAGTTTGGTTGGAACTCTAAAATGTTCCTAAGAAGAAAATGTTGCATAATTCATCATTTTATGAAGGATGTAATTTTGCATGGCGTTTTTCTGCAAATTCTCTTTTTATGAAATCATCAAGGCATTTTGAATGATAACATTTGCTTAAAATCATGCGAGTTTTTTCCAAACAAAATTGTTCGTCGATGCTTTAAATGGCATGCGACGTGTTATTTCTTAAACTGAATTTGAGAGGTATATGAAGATGATGAGAATCAATTTCATTTGTCTTTCTTTAAAAAAAAAGAGAGATAAAGGAAGAAGAAAAAATATGTAATATGTATATAGCGAATAATGAGAAGAAGTGAAATCAAGAAGGAAGAAAGAGGAAAAGATATGAAGCATAATGAAGACTTACAGATGCGATGAAGGAAGGAATAAGATGATTTGACACAATTTTTTGCAGGAGTAATGGAGCCCGTGGTGTCGTATTCTCCGGTGTCCATGCAAGAAAAATCTAAGTTTGTGGAGTGGATAGCAAGTGCTAAATTCCCTAAAAAATTGAAGATGCCCACATCCGTTAAAAAATACAACGGACTGGAAGATGACCACTTATTCAACATTTGGCCGGCTGCAAGGTTGGAACACTGGTCCAAAGAGACCTGGTGCCATATATTCGTGCAAACCCTCACGGGTACAGCTAGAGTGTGGTACGATGCACTTTCGAATGCGCAAATATGCATGTTTGAAGATCTTCGTTCAAAAATTTTAAGGCAGTTCAGCCAACAAAAGAAATGTACCAGAGAAGTGACTGAAGTGCATAATATACGAGGGGGAACTGATGAAAGTACAGAAAATTTTGTAGTTAGATACAACAACGAAACGATGAAGATATCCAGAGCACAAGATCAATTAAGAATCTCAGGATTCTGTCATGGGGTAAGAAACTCAGATGTGGTAGAGAAGCTACATGAGGATCTTCCTAATACAATGGAAGTGCTCATGGACAGAGTGAGGATCTACGTGAAGGGGAAAAGCGCATCCGATAATATTCAAGGGGGAAATGTTCAAAAAGCACCATCGAAGTTTGTGAATCCTAAAAATGGAAATGCAGCTCCGGAAAGGAATCAATCCTGAATAGATAATGGGGACAACCGTATGACCGACGTAGAGATGAAAATTTTGAAAATTACAAATAGACATGGGATTTCAGAAGCGATAAGTTGCCAGTTATGACCAAGACACCAAGTGAGATCCTGTCTACAGAAAATGTATGTTTTCCCACACCATCAAGGCAACGGATGTCCATGAATGTTGATGTGAACAAATATTGTGAATATCACAAAGATCGAGGCCATAATACTGATAAGTGTAGACATATGGGATATAGATAGAAAAAGCCATAAAGTCAGGAAAGCTATCGCATGTGGTAAAAAATATTAAAGAATGAAGGCCACCAATGAGTGGAGACAAAATTATTGGAATGATCCAAAAAGGAGAAAGTTGTCGCAAAAGGAATGCCAAAATTAAAAAAGAAGATGAACTGTGGATGCGACAGGAAATTATTTTTCCTCCAATTACAAGTGGTGAATTCAGAGAAGAAACGATGGTGGTTACAGTTGGAATTGCTAGATACATGGTAAAGATAATATATCTTGACACTAGAAGCGCTTCAGAAATATTGTATGAGTTCTGTTTCAGAAAGATGGGGGGTGGAAGTGAGAAAAAGCTAAAACCGCATGTGTCATCGCTGATTGGGTTCTTGGGAGAAATTGTACGTACCATAGGAGAAATCACACTTCCAGTGATTAGCGGTGATGAATTTTTTTTTTAGAGAGGTCATGATGACATTTGTGGTGGTCGGAACTCCGTCTCCACACAATGTTATTATTGGAAGACTAGGGTTAAAACTTCTGGGTGCCATAGTGTCTACAGCTCATGGAATGGTGTGTTTTCTATTAAAGCATAACCTTATGCTACAGAGTATCTCGTGTATTGTATCTAAGTGAGAGCATGTTTGTGAGTCATATAGCAGCGAATCATGGTCCTAACCAATAAATAGGTTGACTAGCTTAGAATGTGTAGAACTCTTGTCATATCTCTACATACTGTGTGTGTAATATGTGTGTGTTTCTCTCAAGCTTTGAATCAATACAAATCTCATTTGTATTTACTTTTGATCTCATTTCAATCTGGATATCACTAGATTAGCAATTGATCTGTCGCTCCACGTCTCTACAAGTGGTATTAGAGCTTTCTGGTTCCATTTGCTGATCAAATTCTGTGATTTTTGAGATTTCTAGAGAGAGAAAGTGGGGTTTTGATCATTTTTCATCAAATTTTCTCAAAACCGAGTGTTTCTGATGTCAAAGTTGATTTTAAAACATTCCTAATGTCTTTTCGTTGCCTACTGCTGCAATTCACAATCCAAAACGTCCGAATTTGCAAATATCAGTCGAAACTGTGTTGGTTCGCCGGTTGAATTTACTGGTTCGTTGGATGAATCTATTGGTCCGCTAGGCAATCTTTAATAGTTAGTTCGCTGATCTTTGGTTCGCCAATACATCTTCATATTGGTTCGTTAGTATATCTTCAGCAATGGTTAGGAGCGGTATAACCAATTGGTTCGCAAGTTCACTGGTTCGCTGTGTTTTTGGTTCGTCTGAATTGGTTCGCTGAGGATCACGGTTCGCTAAGGATATTTTTGGTTCGGTTAAAAACTTTGGTTCGCTGATCAAAGGATTGGTTCGCTAGAAGGATTCTTGGTTCGCTAGCAAAAAAGTAGTGTTCACTAAAACTGATGTAACTTGAGTTCTGTTTGGAGTTACGGAACCCAATACCAGCCAAAACGACCATCTCGACGAGATCTAACACTTTTACTCGCCTTATGGCCAGTACCCTCCGTTTCGATACCCAAATTCCACTTTTAAGACCCCTGTTTTTAGTTTGAAGTTTTTGCTTTCGGTATCGTATTTTTGAAATGAGTGATTATCAAGCATTTTCCGCGATTCAAAACACGATGCAAGCTCTTATTAACTATGACAATGAAATAGGAACAAGTCAGAAAGTTCTTAAGTTGCTCAAGTTGGAAGATTATCATAGTTGGGTGAAAAGATTTGAAGCATACGTTGGTACGAATTATATCGATCTTTGGTTATCTTATAATGATCAATATGAATATCCAACTGGTGCCACTGGAAGGCCAATTGTGCAAGAAAGCATATCAAGCTGAACAAAAAGCTTACGGAACTTTAACCATGGCATTACCTAAAGATTTGTTACATCAGTTTTCTGCTTATACTACATCAAAAGAATTTGGGTTGCGTTACATAAATGATGTGAGGGTAATGATCAGTTTAAGAAAAGTAAGCAAAAGGTTTTGAAGAAAGGATTCGACAATTTCAAGCATTATCCAAATGAAGATATTTTAAAGCTCATTACTAGATTTTCACATTTGCTGAGTGAAATGGCTTTAGTCAGCATTAAAAAGGAAGAAGCTGATTTTAAAGAAAAGTTACTAAAGGCATTACCTGAAAAATGGGAAAATTATGTAATGATGATTACTCATGATAAAGAATATTCAGGGTTGTCATTCAATAGTTAGATTAAGAAGATACAAGCAAGAGATATGTAGTTGAAAGTGAACAAATCCATGCTTGCACAAGTACAGAATCCAGCCAATATCATGGTGAAAATGATTCAACCATTAATGCTAAAAAGTCAAGCATTTTCAGTGAAGGTCCTACTATTGCTTTTCTTGCTGGAAAGTCCGAGAATTATGGTTATTCTATAGGATGCAATTTTACAATTCCAAATCAATCACCTCAGACAGCATTTTCTACCAATGCAACTGAAGAACATGTTGCATTAATATCTGTCTTAATAGCATCGTCTTATGGTTTAATAAATGGTAACATTGGGAATACTGATTTGTTCAAAGATGATTTGAAACAGTTAGATGAGGATCATCTGAATGAATTAGATATGGGATGGCAGATGGCTATGTTAACTGAAAGAGCTAGAAGATTCTTTCACAAAACTGGTAAAAAGAATATTAATCCAAATGGAAAACTTGGCTTGGATAAATCAAAGGTCAAGTGTTTCAAGTGTTCAAAATTTGGACATTTTGCTCGAGAATGTAATAATCAACAAGAAGTTAATGTTTCTGATCCAAAAGCCTTGGTTTCTCAAGTTGATAAGGAAAATGATTGGGGACGAGCTGCTAGTACTGGTCATGTTGCATTAACTGCAATTCAGACTTCACATAGTCCTAATTATGAGAAGAAAGCACAATCATCCAATGATACTACCAAGTGTTCTATTTACATGACTTCATCCGCTACAGTTTATTATTCTTCTCAAAATCAGAATTATACAATGTATCCTGATGAATCTGTTTTCCTTGCAAAAAATGTACATAGTGATCAAGAACTGACTGGTTCAAATTCTGACACAAGTTCATGTGAAACAGTAGTGGAATGTAACATCCCAAAATTTTAAAAATTTAATTTCCCGTTAACGTCTAGCAAAAATAAATTCTCGTAGCCAAAATAAGCCCATATTGCTAGAATTGCCTATTTATGAAAATAATGGGGTTTATGTGTAATATGATATCTATGGTTAATTTAAAACCCAAAGCTGAAAAGGGCTATAGGTTGTGAATCTTAGCTACTGTCTTGGAATTGGAAGTGCTTTCACTATCCTAAACTTAATTTTGTGTCAAGTAAGTGTAACCCCAAATCCTTACATGTGTAGGTGTCGAATTTGTGGTCAAGAAATCTGCGAAATTGATAAATGTTATCTATGTTTAGTGATGTTTACATCATGTGTTAACTTGTAGGAACTCAGATTGATGAGAAATTGGGGGTTAAACCCTCTAGTCACTAGATGGAACTATTATGTTAGTTAACTATCTAGTAAATTTGCGATATTGGTAGCATACCTTGGTTTCTATGTATTCATGAGAATTATGATGTGTTTATATGGTGAAATTGATAAATTGATAATGGTTTGAAGGGATTATACCCAAGACTTAATATTATAGGTTGAAGGCTTATAATACTCATGAACATGAAGGCCAATTGATAATGCACACAAGGTGTTTGATAAAATGCCTAAGAGAACTTTAGATGTTGGTAAAGCAACTAAGATGCTAGACTTTGAGCTTAAATGATCATAGAGAATAATATGTTAACAAGCTGACTCATCATTGATGGAATTATGATCCATGGCTATCTTGGCTAATGAATGCCTTAATGGATAGTGTGATGTTAATGAAACCATGTAGGTAGTCATAAACTTGACGTATAAGCTTGATTTGCCATCTATGTGAAATTATGTATGTGTAGCATTGAAATCATGTCAATAAAAATGTGATGATAGTTCTATGATGATAAAGGTCCTAATATTGTTAGACCCATTAGGTGATCAAGTTGACCAAGGTAACAACCAAGGTGTTGGTGGAAGTGGAAGCTCAAGCTCACGAGGTAACATTGTTTTATGTTACAAGTAGTAGTTATGTAAAATGTGTAATTACATACAAATGGAATAAACCATGAGATATTCTAAACGGGTGATGAATGGTTCTAGGAACCATGAAGCCTAATGGCCAAACGGTTCTCCAATGACTAATTTTTTACCATAAGCAAGATTTGGAGGAATCATATAACGAATGACAAGTTGCAATGGGCAGAATGGGGTTTAGAACCCATGCCATGTAACAAGTAAAGGAGGATCATAAATGGTTCATAGAACCATAGATCCTCAATGATAAAAGTGTGGTTAAATATGGCATTGGGAGACACCAAAGGTAAGGACTCGCCTTAACGGGTCAAACGGGCACAATAACCCAAAAATGGTTGAATGAATAGGTAGTGACTCCCTAAAATCTAATTGATGCATAAATAGGTTGTCACATGAGTTTAGGATCATAATCCTTTAAAATTTTGTATTTCCAAAAGTAATAAGCATACGAAGTGCATAGAACCCCCACAGGTTCAAAAGATGTATTTGACATATGGAATTGAATTATATTTCATGTATGCCAATGGGATATGGTAAGATTAACTTGAAATTATGGCAAAATATTAGCTTTAAGGTAATGTGGTGTCCTAACGGGTCAAACGGGTCGGTTAAACCCGTTAATGCAAAATATGAACTTGATTCGGTTAAGTTATGTTAATGAGCATAAAAACATGTTTTAGAAGCGTTTTGTGAGGGTTGATACACCTGAAAAATGGTGGAAAACCAATTGGTAAATTCTGTGCAAAACAGGGAAAGTAGGCCAAAAATTTGGCTAAGTATAGAATTTGCTGGAATTGGCTAATGTTCTGTCAAAAATAGCTCATAGCGTACAACCCAGAGAATAATTCAATCTGAGCGGTACGCCCCCAGATCCAAGCGTATCGCCTGGATGTTTGGTCAACCTAGGTGATACGCTTAAAAACCTAAAATTGATTTTATTGGCTTTTCTTCCTTATTTGATGTTAGAGTACGTTGTTATGTAATAGAAACTCACTATTGAAAGTGAGTAGGTTGCATGTAAGGCCAAGGCTTGAATGAATGCTCATCAAGCAAAGAAGGAACCGATCACATGAAGATTGAACAAACCGATTTCCCCTTTTTGTGTAATGAACTTATGTAAAGTTAAATGTACGACTCTTGGATGCCAAACATTACTATGGGTATATTTTTGTAAATGCGAACCTATATGATGGGTTTTATGATTGTCAAACAACATGTTTTGTGTAAAAATTTTCTGGGACCTAATTTTTATGAAGTAATGGCTTTTGTTTGGTATCAAATTGTATACGGGTGTTACATGGAAGATGCTACTGAAACTATCACAATAGAGCATAAGGCAGAATGCATTCAGTGTCAAGAGTGCATTGTTACAAATAGAAAAATTGAATCTTTGTTGAGGGGTAACAGTTTAATAACTGAAGAACTCAAGGTTGTGAAAGCTGATTTGGAGTGTGTTGGTCCTCACTGATCTTTATCAGTGCTAATGATGATGTTTTGAGAAGAAATCCAAAGAAATAACAACAAAGATGATTTCCAATAGCTAGAATGGATTTCTAGTAATGAACAATCACAACTTGAACCAAGATGATGATAAGAAATGATAACAAGCTACAATAATGTTATGAAAAGCTCCTAGCCGTCACCAAACTTACCAAAATGCAGATTTCTTGTATTAGGGTTCAAAGGTTTGCAAAAGTTACATTTGGCTGCACAAAGGCGGCTATTATATACTGATCAGTAGGTAGTTTCGCTGGCCAAGCGAAACTGCCACTGAGACAGTCTAAACTAGGTACCAAGCGAAACTCAGTTTCGCTCGGTAGTGTCGCTAGCTACCGAAATAGACAAAATACAAGATAAACTAATCTAAACAAGCTATCTAAACAAAACGATGAATTCCTCCCTACATTGATCTTCAATATTCCCCCTAGGGAGGGATTCAGCCAATTGAATCTTCATTCTTCAGCTCCGGCTTCATTCGGGCTTGGCGTCTTGTTCAGATCAGTTTCCCCCAAAATGTTTGACTCTTCAGCAACGGGATTTTCAGTCTCTGATTCCCCCACAACAATTGTTTCAGTAGCAACGGGGACCTCAGCAGGCTTCACAACCTTTTCAGTAGATTTGTCAACAGTGCTCCATGATCTATTCAATCGGTTTGCCAGGTCTCTGTCCTCTTCCATTCTGTCTTCACCTGCCCTGACCTTCTCTGCTAAATCCTGTATTTCCTTGACAATTCCCCGGGCTTTGTTGGCTACCCTCACAAATAGGTTAGCTTCTTCAACAGTGTCGTCTCCTGCCCCACATCTGATAGGATTTTCACATAGAGTCTTCAAATCATCATTACTGAAGGAGAATACTTCCATGGGGTCAAACAATCTAATCTCATCATTTTCTCCTATTCTTATCACAGCTTCCCCGGTTTGGTTGTCGTAAAACCACTTTTTGAAATATTGCAGCCTTGACGGTTCTTGATCTGGTATTCTGATCCTGCTCATTGTCTTTGCTGGCTTGAATTTAAGATGAACTTTGGGCTTCCCTGTTGCCTCATCAATTTCAGTCTTAGACTTAATTCTTTGACCTTTCATGTATCCAAAAGACACGAAGTCGTCTTTTGCAGCTTGCTGCAAATTTTTCTGCAAGTTGCCAGCCCTTTCACTTTTATCTGCATCAATTAAGGGGAGCTCAGACAACCTTCTTAGATCCCATCTGGGCAGGGTCTTGAACTTATCACGTTTGTGAAGATATGAAATGCTACCCCCCCTTCTCTTAATCATGAAAGCACGAACGACTGCATTGAATTTCCAGCTTATAATGTGACGATCAGACTCTTTTCTTCTGGGTTGAGAGATGTTTTGAAATAAAGGAGTCTGATCCACAAGCTCAGGTTTTGTGAACCATTCATCTCTGTTTAAGTTAATAATTTCTTCACTGACCGAGCTGATCTTCGCCTGATAAGTAAGTGAGTTTTCTTTCAAATAATAGTCTGCAGGCTCAGAAAGAACATCAACTTCACCCTCTTCATTGCTTTCGTCAATAAGATGGAGAAATTTAGCCTGGACGATTTCAGGCTGTGGTTGCTCTGTTTTAACACTAAACAGATTTGCATCACTGACATTTATTGCATCCAAGTCTTCAGCATTAGGGGCTCCACTACCATCATCCTCATTCACTCCTGATCCACTTCCACCGGCTCCACCAGATCCACTACCTCCTACTCCACCAGATGTAGACTTTGGGAAGTCAGTCATTGAATCGATTTCGGCTTCAGTCATTTGGTTTGGCATATCCAAGTGCCTCTTGATTTCATTCATTTCAACTAGCAGGGTCTTGATTAGTGAAGATTGTTTGGCGATAATCTCATTCATGTTCTTGATCTGTATATCTTTTTCCTTCTCTCTAATTTCAGAATTAACCAGTTTGGTCTTGATCATACCCAATTCATTAGCCAAGGAGGTATTTACACCTCAATGACATCTTCATCCAGTTCAGCCCTGGGATCAACCCTTTTCTTCTTGACAGCTTGCACTTCTTCTTCAGCAGTAGCAGTACGTTTTTGCTTTGATCTTCTTTGGAGCTGGGCCATTTCTTCAATTTCGTCTTCAATTTCATCAGCTGGTTCCTTTGTTGAGCTTCTAACGTACTGCTTCCTCTTGCCTTTTACATTTTCACTTTCCTTACCATCAGTTCTTCTCTTTTTCTCATCTTCAATCAGTTTTTTAATGTAATCATACCTTTTCTCAGGATACATATGTTTTAGCAGGTAAGTGGTGTACCCTGAGAAATCAGCTCTCTTTGCCGCACAGTCGGACAGGATTCTAGGATGCATAGGATTAACAATAAGAGCCACACTCTGCTTTGGCAATTCTGGCTCAAGGTGTTCTATAATCATTTCCAGGAACCTCGGATACAGCAGCCATCTAGACTTCTTTAGAGCTTGAATATTTGCTACCATAGCGTCAAAAATCCTTTGAGGAATGTTTGCCTTCTTGCCTCTGCAAACCAACAACATAGCTTCAGCCCAAATCAGGTTTAAACCGTCTGATCCACCTTTTCTGTCGTCGAGACAAGAAATGAAGACATGGGCAATGTATCTCCATTCCTTCGACAACAAGGACTTCTTAATCTCCTTCTTATTCTTCCACAACTCTCCTCCTTCATATCCCATGTCACGTTCAAAACCTCTCAGCACGTCCAGATCATTCATCTTAGTAACCTCACCGACATCTTTTTCCAGTTTAAGCGCTTCAGCTATTGTCTTCATTGAAATCACTATATCTTTCTGCATAACTCTGGCCCTGATGCATTCAGGTTTAGCTCTAACGTCATGCACGGCCGTGAGCCAGAATTCTTTAATGTGTCTTTCAATGATGATCGGCGAGTAAGAAATCGCATGAAATATGCATGACTGTTTCAACCACGCAATGCAGTCTCTAAATCCGTGAGATTTGTCGGTGCTGTCATCCAGATATGCCGTGACGTTGCTCTGAGGCTCATGCTTTAAATCTGACATTTTTCTGTACATGAAACCGAGAGCTTGTAAGTAAAACCGAACTTACATTAAATTAAATTAAATTTAAATTCAAAATTTTAAAAATTGATAGTTTCGCTGCGACATTATAGATTCGCTAAGAGGCCACAAAGTCGCAAACGGCGAAATAAACAGATTCGCGACAATGATCTCGGCGACACTGACCAGGTCAGTTTCGCCGAGACACTGCAGTTTCGCTGCGATACTGTAGTTTCGCCGAGGGCGAAACAGCAGTTTCGCTGGCAATCACGGCGACACTGTCAGCGAAAATTGGGCATGATCGCTGACAGTTTCGCTCGTGACTGTTGAACTTTCGTTCAGTTTCGCCGAAAGAACCACAGTTTCGCTGGTCGTGGCTTTTGAAATTCAAATTTGCCGAAATCGATTTTAAGCACATCTTTTTGCAACCAAACCAACAGATAAGTAAATCCATCATAAAACGATCATAATGTTGGTCCAGATCGGTTTAAAACAACGATTTTAGAGGTCCGAAAACCTCCTCTTCGCCGATTGACATTAAAACCCTAAAAGAGGTTGTTTCGGATACGGTTTTGGACGCGATAAACACGAGAGAATCACCTATAGAATACCTTAAAACCGGTACCCGCAAAACATATATGAAATGAAGTAAAACAGTTGGAGCGAAAAAGAGTTTCGCGAGTGAGGGTTTTGCAGGTTTCTCGGAGACGGGTTTTGGTAAAAATGAACTGAGATCTCGATGACAGGTTTAAATACATGGGCAGATTCGCTGCTAGTTTCGCTCCAGCGAAACAATAGTTTCGCCTAGCGAAAGAGCAAATTCGCTCAAGCCAATCAGATTAGTTTCGCCGATAACGACAGAATAGGTTCGCTGATAGCCCATGCAGCGAAACTAATCGGGCGAAACATAGTTTCGCTGAAACCCTAATTTTCAACAAAATGACTTATTTGATATTTAGAACTTTTGGAAAGCCGACAAACTCACACAAATCACCAAATTATTTACAAAGTATCGATCTTATCAAAAATAACGCAGACAGAAAAATCTTTTTGAATTTTCAAAATGGGAATTAAAAACAACTATACAAGCAAACTTTAATTTTAATTTTTAGAGAAAGATCCAGACATGAGATCATATCAACCAATACGCATCATACACATTTCAATTTCAATTTTAATCAGCATGCAAGTCAAGCAGATCCCGAATGCATCATATTGATATTAAGCATGCACTAATAGTATTTAACATTTTTGGATATGCTTAAGGTATATTAATCATGCACTGATCACCCAGCCTCACTCTATCAAAGATGTTAACAAATCATCATATTTATCATGATTTTTCTTTTAATTCTTTTTCAAATGAGATAAGCGTTCATGATGTTTCATGCAAAAATAAAGCAGAACCCTAAGTGAACAGCAATCAGGTCGGCTGCTAAGCACGCAGAGAAAGCCCGATGCACTTAGGAAAATAAAAAATGAAAAATAAAGCAGAAATCGTATATATCAACAACAATCAGGTCGGCTTGTGGGCACGCAGAGAAAGTCCGATGATATATACTAAACACCAAGAAAATAAAGAAGAAACTCAATCAGTAGGTGATCAGGTCGGCCCCCTAGGCACGCAGAGAAGACCCACTGAGTCGAGTGTAAAAATGGCATAAAGCCTTATTTGCAAAGCACGCGTACATCAGAACATCTCTTAATATCAGAATCATTGCAACACTTATCCAGAAATGAAAACTAGAGCAAATCAGGCAAGCGTTATGTTTATATCCTACTCATAGATATCATATTAGGCATACACACCCAAAAATCATACAAGCACAATACAGCCTTTATTTTTACTCTATCCATGGCAGATAACGCAGGTTGATATACTATCATTTCTCACAAGGTCGGATCAATTTCTCATTTTTGTTTTTGAAATTATTTATATACCAAATTTTCTGATGACTTCAATTTTCCCCCAAAATCCACAAATACTCTATTTTTGGATTTTCACAAAAATGAAGAACAAAATAAAAGTGATTCGATCGATACTTGACACAAAAAATGACAGACGCTTGAACGGAGACACACTGTAGAAGAAAGAGTTTTGACAAGGAAACCGCTTCGAATGCAAGAGTAAAAGGAGGTGACTTGAGAAAGATTTTACGAAGTTTAAGCAATTTTAGTGTGATTTACCCCCAATTCCCACACAAGATAACAGTAAGGACATCAAAAAGCAGTTATGAGAAAATTGCAGGGTAAATGGAACTTAAGTACTCCCCTGATTATATTCAAGTAATAATTGGCCAGAAATTATTTGAAGGGGACGGCGTGATCATTGATTTCTTGATTTCAACGAATTCAGCTGCAACAATCACCTGATTCAAGATAAAAGAAATTAGCATTCAGGTTTAAATAAATGAACTTAAGATGAAATAGAGTTAAAAGAATATTTACGAAAATCTTATTGTTATCCCCTCCCCCCCCCCCCTTTTTTTTTTTTTTTTAATATATATATATTTAGCAAAATTTTAAAATGAAATCATGCCCAGCATTTTGATAAGCTCATAAAAGCGGGGTTTATCAAAAGTTTTTGTGAAAATATCAGCTTTCTGGGCCTTGGTTTCAATGGGGATAACATCAATAAACCCTTTTTCCTGAGCATCTCGGATTGCATGAATCCGTGTTTCGATATGTTTTGTTCTGGAATGGTGAATCGGATTCTTGGAGATTCCAACAGCAGCTTCGTTGTCGCAGAACAACGGTGTATGGAGAAAGTTGATTCCATAGTCCATCATCTGGTGTTGAATCCACAGCACTTGACAGCAACAACTGGAGGCGGCAATGTATTCGGCTTCGCCTGTAGATAAGGAGACAGTTGTTTGCTTCTTGCTTTGCCACGAAACCAAACATTCCCCCAGAAACTGGCATCCTCCAGAAACAGACTTTCTATCCAGTTTGCATCCTCCGTGATCACTGTCTGAATATGAATTAAGCTCAAAACTTCCACCCTTAGGATACCATAATCCCAATCTTGATGAGCCCTTCAAATAACGGAAGATTCGCTTGACCGCCTTTTCGTGAGATTCCCTTGGATCAGCTTGATAGCGAGCACAGTAACACACAACAAAAGTGATATCCGGACGACTGGCTGTGAGATACATGAGAGACCCAATCACTGATCGATAAAGTTTCTGGTCAACCCGCTTTCCATCACTGTCGGGAGTCAAACATGTCTGAGATGTGAAGGGAGTAAGTTCAACTGAGGCGTCGTTCATCTTGAATTTCTTCAGAATCTCCAGAATGTACTTTTCTTGATGAATAAGAATCCCGTCAGGCTTTTGTTCCACTTGCAACCCAAGGAAGAAACACATCTTCCCCATCATACTCATTTCGAATTTTTCTTTCATCACTTCTTCAAACTCGCGACAAAGCTTCTCATTTGTTGAACCAAAAATTATGTCGTCTACATATACTTGAACGATCAGCACTTCACCGTTGACCTCTCTTGTAAACAAAGTCATGTCGATAGATCCACGCGTAAAGCCTTTTCCCAAAAGATATTCAGTCAAAGTCTCGTACCAGATTCTGGGAGCCTGATGTAGACCATAGAGAGATTTATCGAGCTTGTACACTTTGTCAGGAAATTCATGATCTTCAAAGCCAGGAGGTTGATTCACATAGATTTCTTCATCAATGTCCCCATATAAGAAAGCGCACTTAACGTCCATCTGGTACACCTTGAAATCCTTGTGTGCAGCATGAGCCAGGAAAATGCGAATGGCCTCAATACGTGTAACAGGTGCAAACACTTCAGTATAATCAATGCCTTCTTCTTGATAAAAACCTTGAACCACGAGTCTTGACTTGTTTCTGATTACAATACCTCTATCATCTGGTTTGTTCCTGAATACCCACTTTGTACCAATTGGAACCTTGTTTTCCGGAAGATCCACGAGTTGCCACACCTTCAGCTTTCTGAATTGTTGTAGCTCAGACTGCATAGAGTCCACCCAACTTGGATCTGCTAAAGCTTCCTCTACATTTTTAGGAACGATCTGAGACAGAAAACACGCGAACAAGCATTCATTTATCAATCCAGACTGATGACGAGTCCTTACTCCATCCGTAATAGAACCAATGACGAGGTCATGTGGATGATCTTTTATGGTTTTGAAATTTGAGTCAATGTTGAGGGGTGCGGGTTCGGAGGATTGAGGTAGTTCATGAGATGAAGATGGACAGTCGGGTTGATGCGTCGGTTGTGAGGGTGAGGAAAGGTTTTGTTGGTGAATTTCGGAGTGAGGAGTGATAACGACTAGAGGAGGAGTGTCATTTGCTTCAGCAAGGATAGGAAGATTGAATGACTTGAACAGAGTATCTGAATCATAAAACCATTATGGTCCGGACCCGGTGTTGGGAGTGTTTGATTCTTGCCAGTCAACGTAGTAGGATTCCTGCACAATTCGAGTACGTTTGTTATAAACTCTATAAGCTTTTTGAGAAGAAGAATACCCCATAAAGAAACACTCGTCAGAGACGGCTCCAAATTTCGTAATTTGAGCTTCGGTATTCAGCAGTGTGCACGAACATCCAAAAGGCTTAAAGAAATCAATCAGTGGCTTCCTTCCATGATACAGCTCATAAGACGTCTTCATCTTATCCTTCACGATTAAGACGCGGTTCAGCACATAGGACGCACAGTTCACAGCTTCAGCCCAGAAGATAATCGGCAGCTTTGATTCTATCAGCATGGTTCGAGCAGCTTCCACGAGTGTGCGATTCTTTCTTTCAGCAACTCCATTCTGCTGCGGTGTTCTTGCAACACTGTATTGTCGAAGAATCCCTTTGTTTGCGCAGAAGGAATCAAAGATCTGATTATGAAATTCAGTGCCATTGTCGCTTCTGATTGCCTTGACTTTCTTGCTTCTGGAGCTTTCCACGGACAGGATAATGTTCTGTAAAGCTTCAGCCGTGTCGCTCTTTTGCTTCAAGAACCTAACCCAAGAGTACCTGGAATAATCATCAGTGACAACAAGACAGTAAGATCTTTTTCCCAAACTTGGGACACTAATTGGTCCAAATAAATCAGTATGGAGCAATTCTAAGGGACTTGAAATGGAATTTTCAACTTTTGACTTATGTGGCTTCTTATGTTGTTTTCCTTTAGCACATGAAAGACATTTTTCAACAACAGAAAAATCTTTGTATGGAAGACCTCGGACCAAATTGTTTTTGACAAGATTATTTAAAATTTTGAAGTTTATGTGTCCTAAACGTCTATGCCACAGGAAGCACTCAGATACAGAAGCTTTTGAAAGTAGACAAGTCATGGACGAAGAGTGAGATGCAGTGGATTTCATATTCAGCAGATATGTGTCATTGATGCGAGGTGCACGCATTGCCACCAACTCTTCGGGCACTTTGAATCCCGGCTTCAGAAATAAGCATTCATTGGATTTGAATAGCACAGGAATATCCTTGTCACAGATTTGTGACACACTTAGAAGATTAAACTGCAATTCGGGAACATAATTGACTTGCTCCAAAGTAAGAGATCCATATGACACATCTCCTTGACCAACCATCTTTCCACCCCTCTTATCACCTGCAAAAGAAACAACTCAACCATCCACGATCCTGTAATTTGTAAGCAGGTATTTCAACCCAGTCATATGCCGAGAGCATCCCGAATCAATATGCCAATAGCTATTTGGAGAGTTCTTCGGGGAGTGCCTGGCAATACAAGACAAGAAATTACTTAATAACTGGTACCCAGACTTTTGCATTTCCGGGATTTGTGACTTTCTGTTTTCCCCCAAGGAATTGTTTTACAAAACTGGTTACCTTGTGGCCAAAGGATCTATCATGGTTTGTTCGATTTAATTTTTCTTTGCAATTTTTAACAACATGATCATCCTTACCACATCTGAAACAGTGAGATTTGTGACTTGTGCAGGAGGAAGTTTCTGAAAGCCTTTCCTCCTTACGATCTGATGTGTTAAAATCAGAATCACTGTTGGATTCAAAATCCATTTTAGTTTTATCATTTGAAATCTTTGCATTAGTTTTCAACGATGATTTCTTCTTTTGAGAAACATGAATTTCTGTAGGTTTTGAAATTCGTATTGGTGTGAAAGAAGGAATTGGATTAGAAAGAAATTTGTTGAAGCAGTTTTGAGATGTACTTGCATGACATTGATCATTTTCATTTGAAACAAAACTTTCTTGATTAACAGACGCTGACTCATCACTATCACTATCTAAAGAAGAACAACTACTAGCTACACTACTGTCTGAGCTAGACTTCTTGGAATTCGAACTACTACTTGAAACAGACTCCTTAGAATTTAGACTACCGCATCCAAGCCCACTTGTGTTACCATATCCATTATCATAATCCTCCCTTATCTCCTTATGGTTCACTCCTTCTAGACCTGCATGCAGACTGTTAGCATCACTAGGAATTAAATCATTTAAGGGATGAGGTTTCGGAGTAGGTGAATAACAATGCGTGCTAGGAGGAGGATAAACCTTAGGAAACACATTCCCATTGTTCTCCATTCCTATTCCTGTTTTTATTTTAGCTCCTCGTTGTTTAACGAGCATCTCTTCAACTTTCATTTGTGAAACGGTCCATCTATCTAACTTGGTCTGAAGTTGAGAGGTTTCAAATTGGGCTAATGTAACTCTTTCAGAAAGCATGTTTATTTCAACATTTTTTGCAAGAAGAGTTTGTTTTAAATGTTCATTTTCATGCATTGCCTCATTTAATTTCACAAAATATTTTGCTTCATTTTCTTTTAATTGGGTGTTCATGGTTTTTAATTCGTTGTTGGTGTCAATCAACACTCGATTGGCCTTGTAGATGCCGAACAAACGAATTCTACAAGGATGAGAGCACATATCTTGAACAGATTCATATGAAAGATCCATTATAACCTTTTCTGCAGCAAGAGCCTTTTCACATGTGCACGCGGGTGTGCTTGCCGTTTTCTCATTCGTCTTCTTCTCAGCTTCTTTCTTCTCACAGCTGTTAACTGTGTGATCATTGCTTTGTTCATGGATTTGAGCTGCAAGAGCTTGATTGATGGCCTCCTCAGCTTCAGAGACCTCCGAACTCCAGTCAAAGTTTGTCAGAAGAGCCACTTCTTTGGTAGGCTTGGCTTCTGCTTTGTCAGCGGTAGGGATGACTCGAGTTGCAGGCTCAGGGGTCGGTTCAGTAACAATTGGACTAGGGCATTCTCTCTTGAAGTGGCCAAGTTGCTTACAGTTGTAGCATCTAAGCTTAGCCTTGTCGAAACCAACTCTTCCATTTTGATTCTTGAAGGTGTTTCTCCCAGTGCGTTCGAAGAATTTTCTAGCACGAACAGTCAACATGGCCATTTGCCATTTTAGGTCAGTTTCTTCCAAATCATCTGGATCAACTTGGTACATATCCTCAGCAGTCAGAGTCGAACCTTGAAGTTCTCCAGCAGCGAAAGCTTGATAACTGTTAGTAAACAATGAGAACAATCCCATGTATTCGGGTAAAATCTGGGATGTTTGCTGAGTAGTGGCGGAAGCAGTTGAAGATGAACCAGATCCAAGATGTGAAGATTGAAGTTGAGATAAGGCTCCTTTGGGTGTGACGGCTGAGATGAAAGCAGAATTCGGAGAGTAAACTTTAGTAGGACCCATGGTTTGATTGTACTCTCTCCTTTGAACATCCAACTCAAAAGACTTAAGCTTGTTAATTACATCCATAAGCTTGTAATCGGAGAAACCTCTTTCTTGTTTTAGCATGCGAACCTGAATGCTCCACTCGGGTGGAAGAGCATCCATCAGCTTCTTGATTTGTTCAGAGTTAGTGAGTTTCGCATCATATTTCTTCAGATTGCTTGATACAGTTAGGAAGCGGTTTGTCAAATCAACTAACTTTTCATTCTTCATGCTTGTGAATGAATTGAATTCTTTAGTGGCTTGGGCTTCCTTGTCCTTCACCAGGTCTTCATTGCCATCATAAAACTCACAAAGAGCGTCAAACAAACTTTTTGCATCAGTGTGCTCAGCAAAACGATTGTAGATTTCTTGCGACAGGCATAGAGAAAGAGCACCAAGAGCCTTTTGATCACGATCAATGAGTTTCAAGTCCTTCTCAGAAAAGGAGCACGGCTTGGTGTTGATCTGGGTTACTTCACCAGTAGTAATGGTTGGAATATGAGGTCCATCGACGATTGACAACCATTGATTGTAATCGGTGTACAGAAAGAACGATTTCAGACATCGTTTCCAATCTTCAAAATTGTCGCCTTTGATCAGCCTTGGTGGTCGGTTTGGAGCAATACTTTCAGTGTCAGCAGCATTGTACATGACGCCATCTTAAATCAGCCTGAAATAAGAAAGACACGAGCAAACAAAGAACAATACAATTTGGTTAGTTTCGCTGGGAGGAATAGTTTCGCCAGCAATTTCGCTCGGAAATCCTGAACAATTTCGCTGGAACTTATAATTTCGCCAGCAGTTTCGCTTGGGAACACTGAACCAATTCAGCAATTTCGCCAACTAGTTTCGCTGTATGCACGGGCAGCACTTTCGCTCGGAAATACCCGATGACACACAGTTTCGCTAGCTAGTTTCGCTGGAAACTGGTTTGAACTTTCGTTCAAGAAAAATGTCGATAGTTTCGCTTCGGATTTAGGGCGAAAGTATAGTTTCGCTCGGCAGTTTCGCAGAGAAACTACAAAATCGCTAGATAGTTTCGCTGTCTGAAGGCACAGTTTCGCTGGATAAACAGCAATTTCGCCCAGAACAGAAAACCCTCTTTTTGAAGAAGAAATGATCAGAAATCAACCCAAATCACTATGGAGTAATGATCGGTTGATTGCATAGTCTTTAGGACATCAAAACACACAAATTTCAATCAATTTCCAGTCCAAAACGATGAGATTTCAGAATCAAATAGTTTTTAAAGTTTTACCCAAAAACACTCAAAAACACCAAAATCAAGAGCACAAAGGCTCTGATACCATATTGTTGGTCCTCACTGATCTTTATCTGTGCTAATGATGATGTTTTGAGAAGAAATCCAAAGAAATAACAACAAAGATGATTTCCAATAGCTAGAATGTATTTCTAGTAATGAACAATCACAACTTGAACCAAGATGATGATAAGAAATGATAACAAGCTACAATAATGTTATGAAAAGCTCCTAGCCGTCACCAAACTTACCAAAATGCAGATTTCTTGTATTAGGGTTCAAAGGTTTGCAAAAGTTACATTTGGCTGCACAAAGGCGGCTATTATATACTGATCAGTAGGTAGTTTCGCTGGCAGTTTCGCTGGCCAAGCGAAACTGCCACTGAGACAGTCTAAACTAGGTACCGAGCGAAACTCAGTTTCGCTCGGTAGTGTCGCTAGCTACCGAAATAGACAAAATACAAGATAAACTAATCTAAACAAGCTATCTAAACAAAACGATGAATTCCTCCCTACATTGATCTTCAGAGTGTTCATAACAATAATATGCTGATTTAGAAAAATCAATGAGGTTTTGATGAAAGAGAAGAAAGAATTGTTGGAAGAATGTGAAAAAGGTAAATCTGAAGCTAAAGAAGTTGCTAAAGATCTTAAAGCGTTATTTGAGAAAAGTTATCCTGTTCAATAGAAATACGAGAAAGCAAATCAAATTGCTGTTGAAGCTGCTGAGAAAGTAATTAATCTTCAAGAAGAACTTTCAAAACTTCGAGACGACAATGTTTTTTCTCGAGATAAGAACAAAGTTTTAACAAAAGATGTCGATTATTTTAAGAAGAAATGGGAAAAGGTTACTGAAGAATTATTGGAAGAGTGTGACTTGAAAAGAAGACATAATCAGATCAAGTTATTGCTACTCTGAAAGAGTTGTTGGATGCTCAAGTGAAGATTTCAGAGTTGAAAATTAAAATTCTTGATTTACAAAAACAAGTGAAGAATTGCAATTGGTCTCTTACATTTCTGAATTATATATACAGATAGGAGAAGAGTGAGGATAGTGCGAAAGAAGTAGATTGACACAAAGTTCCTGCACCGGTTGACATGTCAAATTTCTCATACGCGCCGATTAATCCAAATGCAGAATTATATAATTATTCAAAGTTTATAATTCCTGTTCATGCAAAGAAGAAGAAATCTAAGTCTTGAAGGAAGAAGTTTGAAGTTTGCAACGCTCCAAAGTTTGATTCTGGATCCTCATTCTTGGAGGATGAGAAGATTTTTGTTAAGGTTGAGAAGTCTGCTAGTACTTCATCTAAAGCAGAAGCAGATAAATCATTGATTGTTGAAGACAAGCTACAGGGCATCAAAGCTAAATTTACTAAAAACAACTAATGAAAAGAGTGTTTATGTCACACCCCCATTTTCCACTAACAGAGTATAACCGTGTGGGGGTATGATCCAGACCAGGATCCAAGTCCTAAACTTGTAGGAAGCATAGATGCACAATTTCAAGTCAACAAGCATAAATGCAAAACTTAAAAGTCAAATGCAAAACTTAAAAGTCAAACATAAAACACACATTTGGTGGCATGCCTAATTTTCTCTACGCTTGGAGTTACCCTCTCAAATTTTCCAGGCATAAATTTCATAATATTATGGACTTGTTACAAAAAGAACCAGATCAAAAGGTTAATTATTGAGGAAGTTACGCGCGTCAGAAGTTGGCAAAAATTCAGCATTGGTGCTGTTTTGTAAAACAAGAAAAGTAGCCTTATTTGTTGCATAACTCAGTCAAAACTTAATGTTTGCTTACCAACACCTCCAGATCTTAATATCAATTATAACCATCAACTTCATCTAAAAATTCCCTTCCTTAATACCCGAGAATTAAGCCCCACAAAATTGCACAACTTCACAAAAAGCTGAATTTTTACAGCCCTACGTACCCAACTTGCAGCAGGTTTTTGGGTGATCAAACGGAGGTCTTAGAAGGCGTACGAGTAGCCAAATTAAATCTAAGACATAGAAGTTTACTACAAAAAAATAATCACTTGATTTCGATCAAAATTGAGCAAGTTACGGCCTGCGCAAGTTGACCCATTTACTTTGACAGAATCATTCCAATCTTTTGATCATTTAACTTCATGTAAAGACTTGTAACACCTTAGATAACATGTTATTATGGATTTCTAGTTGTCTACAACGATCATAGCAAAAGTCAAGTATGTCACTAGCTTTTAAGCACATATTCCTCAATTTTTAAGTTCTATCATACCCATTTTCTTCAAGAACACCCCTAAGCATGTAACCATATAAAAATCACAGCCATAACACACTAGAAAATCTGTCCCAACTCAAGAAAAGTGATTTCTAGGGCTTACAAAAGAAGGAGATGACAAATTTTTGAGGAAGGAGATCAAACCAAAGCTTTCTCTAAACTTCTTGATGCTTAAGGGAGCTTAAAACCCCTGAATCTTGCTTAATTGGAAGAAGAATTGAAGAAATTTGAAGGTGTGTGTGTTGGGAGTGTTAGAACTGTAAGAAGAGAGGAGGAGGAAGATAATAAGTGAAATGAAGTGGGGAGGGGGACTTAGGGCAAATTTTAAGTTTGGGTGAATTACATAAATGGTCCCTCAAGTCCTAAATCTTGTGTAAATGCTCCAAAACAAGTAATAAGTGGGGTTTAAACCCGACACTTGGAAACTAAATACTAGGAATGTTTCCAAGCGTTTATAATTTATTTGACATGAGATAGTCGAGAAAAGTCACGCCGTTGTGTACGTACATAAAACTTAAATCGCGTACGAAACCCGGTTTCTCACGGGCTGGGATCTCGGCCAGGAAAGAAGCCCCTGTTAATTTTCTATCTGACCCCTTGGATGGCTGCTCCACTCTCAGGCCGGCTGATGTTCTCGTTTTTGGGTGGCACAATGGGAAGCATGCTTGTGTCGATCTCACGGGGGTTTCTCCCCTTGTGGGGTTGAGAGCCAGTACCTTCAAGGCTCGACAAGCGGCCTCTAAGGCGGCCGCTGGGAAGGTGAACAAGCACGAGAAAACGTGCACCGAAAATGAACATGTGTTTGTTCCCTTCGCGTTTGATACCTTCGGTTATCTTGAATCTGAGGCGGTGACCACACTAAAGCGGATCCAGAAAGTCATGCATGGGAATGTTGCGACATCTAGAATGAAGAACGTTGTGTTTATACGTCTAGGTTTTGCTATTCAAAAAGGGTTGGCGGCGCAGCTTGTTGCCCGCCTTTCCTGCATGACGACTTGAAGTCGCGTGTGTTTTCCTTTTCGAGTTGTAAGGTTCTACGTACTTCAATGGAGTAATACAATATGAGTTAAAATATAAAAAAAATATATTTTTATATAAACATTTAAATAACGTGCTACGGGTTTTCTAACGAAACTAACAGAAATAGTTAACGGTGTTAACCTGGGAATTTGGCAGTTGTCATAGCATCCCCTTGTTTATGAAATTTCATCCTGAAAATTTCCTTAGGTTGTTTTGTTTTCTGAGAAGGGAATGAAAAATTTTCAGGTTGCCACATCATCCCCTAATTAACGGAAATTTTGCCCCAAAATTTAGCTAGTACCTTGATTTGATGCAGAGGCTTGATCGAATAAGTAAGGGTATTTCTTCCTCATTTGGTCTTCCCATTTCCACGTGAACTCCGGTCCACGCTTAGAGTGCCATCTGACTTTGACGATTGGGATTCACTACGTCAAAAAGTGGCTTTGGCCACAGTTTTTTTTAACGCATAGCCACTGTTTTGTAAAAAACGTGGCCAAAGGTAAGAAATACTAGTTTTAGCCACACATATTTTGTACCCGTGGCCAAATATATCGCCTTTAGACCCTTTTAGCCACGTATTTTTTTTGTTTATGTGACAACAACAATCAGGTGCAGTGGCTTTAGCGACTGTTTTATAAAACATGTGGCACTTATTTGTCACGCTTAAAAAAGAGTGGCGAAATGCACCAAACGGCCACGGAATTTTTATGATTTTTAATTCGTATGACCAAAACGGAATGTATGGCCACATTTAAATAATGTTCTGTGACGGAAGAGCAGATTTTATTACTTAGTAAATAAAAAAAACAAAACAAAACTATTAAGTATATATTATGCGTGGCTAAATGTGAGCAATGGCCACGCTTTTTACTTAGTTATGTGGCTAAAAGCTAGTACATATGGCCACTGTTATTAGGTTGTGTGACTAAATAGTAGGTTGTGAGTGACAAAAATCTATTACCTATGGCCACATATATTAACCGTGCCTAAATAGTAGCCAATTTTAATTAGTTAATTATCTGTGGCGACGGCGGATATATATCATTACTAGAGGTCAAATCTTTATCTACCACCTCGAGTTTCGGATATAAATCATATAATTAATTAATTAATTGTCGATCATCACCATATACGCCGTTAGCTCTCTTAGCTCTCTGTTTTTTGTTTTATCACCACTCTCTGAAAATGTGGCATTTGCGTCCTCTGAATGTGGAAGATAGCCCCGAATACGGTAAGTAATCATCTAAATGATTGAAAATGAAATGCTTTAATGTGTAATTCGCATCTCTGATTTGGTTATTTTTCTTGAACAGGGGAAGAAGATTTTAGTCTGTTTACTTTGGTGATCTATCACCTAGGGTATTTTGCGAGCCTCAATGGTCGGATACAATACATCGATGGGAGGGTTCGCTACTTCGACGAGGTGGACATTAACTCCTTCTCATTCGATGACCTAGGTCAAATGGTGTCTGACCTAGGTTATGACTTGAACGATTTCGACCCCTACCTGAGGATCCCAGGGTTGTCTCTGGATTTTGGATTGGTTCCATTCACCGATGATCTGAGGGATGTTAGGGCCTTGGCCCTGCACGTCATGGACGAGGAGGTCATATCCATCTACCTCGATGGAGATGTGGAGGTTTCTTCCTCCTCCCCCCTGAAGGTAGCTACCCATGGACATGCCGATATGACGATTCAGACAATTTCTCTAATGGGAGCATGTTTTAAGTTTATGTTGTTTTTTTATTATATATATTTGTAATTAATTAACCGATATCACACCTTTTGGATTATATATGTAATTAATTGTTGATGTGTTATGCATCCGATGTGTCTTTTGACTCGATCTTCTTCCTGAAGCAGAATTCTAGTTCATCCGGTTGTCTTCTACATATATTAGGTTGTGTGACTAAATATTAGTGTATAAGGAATTGTATTCAACCACAATGATTTTAGTTCACTAGATAATGGGTTTAAATACATGGGAATATCCTATAGACTACGAACATAAATAACAACTTTGGTTATTTATAGTATATATAGTTCATCCTGAAGAACTCTAGTTTATCTGGTTCATCCTGAAGAACTCTAGTTCATCCTGTTTTATTACTGAATAATTACTCTTGATCCTGAAGAACTCTAGTTCATCCGGTTCTATTCTTCTTCTTCTTCTCTAATGAATAACTAAAATTGATCCTGTTTAATTATAAATCATCTTAGTCCGCCAAGGCAGTGAAACATTTGTGTAAAAATGTCATCCGGTTCTGTTCATCTGCTCTCATTCCAGATGAACTCTTCTTCCTGAGGAATTCTATAGTTCATCCTGTTCTGTTACTGAATAATTACTCTTGATCCTGAAGAACTCTAGTTCATCCGGTTCTATTCTTCTTCTTCTTCTCTAATGAATAACAAAAATTGATCTTGTTTAATTATAAATCATCTTAGTCCGCCAAGGCAGTGAAACAGTTGTCTAAAAATGTCATCCGGTTCTGTTCATATGCTCTCATTCCAGATGAACTCTTCTTCCTGAGGAATTCTAGTTCATACGGTTTTGTTCTTGTTCCAATTTACTGAAGAATTAAAATCTATTCAGTTTATAAATCATGTCATTCACTATTAGACAATCAAAAAATTATAAATTGTAGCAAACAAGGCTTGAACCTGGGTCAGTCAAAAAACAAGGCTTGAACCTGAGTCAGTCAAAAGAAAGGAACACACTACAAGATTAAGAAGAACCATTGAGACAGAATTATTAATTGGTTATATTTTAACCAGAACTTATTTAATTACTCCCATCACATAAGAAATAATTGATAAACAAAATTTACGTTGCTAAAGGTAATAAATAGACATGGTAAAAACAGGATTTGCGTGGTAAAGGTAAAAAATATGCATGGTTATCTTGGCCTGACCTTTCAACTTCTTCCCACCATAGCTGGTAGCGTAGACGCCTTTAAATTTCCACTTTTTCGCCACCAAAATATTCTGTAGGAACGTATTTCCTGATCATCAAGAAAAAAACTTCGATCGATCAATGGCTGCCTTTGGTAAACAATGGAGGATTAGGGGTGTTAATGAACCAGCGCCCTACTACGGCAAGACTTCCGTAAGTGTATACCTTGTGAATGACCCATCAGTTCTATAGACTACCAAATTTCCATCCTTATCAAATTTAAGAGTCAAAACAGGATTGTCAATGCTGCATTGTGTGGCTTCATCTACTTCCCCGTATAAGTCATCCAAATACATCTTTATCCTCAGCATTAAGGAGTCCTCTTTTGGACACGTACCCTTCATATCACCATGTAACTGTTTAACATCACCCAACTCATGGTCAGTAAGGTTGTCCATAGCTTCTTCAGTTGTAAACTTTAGTACCTCATCTGAATTGGTTGTGAACATGTATACTTTCGCTTCATCATCATACCTCCAGGAGATGATTCTTCTCCTTTCAGCATGGACATCTCTGTATTCATCCTCCTCATTGATCACTTTTTCTTTTCCCTTCCTGGCTACTGACTTCATTCTCTTGGTGGGTGGTTTTTCTGGTGACTTGGGTGGAGATGAGGGTTTCGGGGTTTGTTTAGGTGAGGATATGGAGATGGAAGAGTATGTTCAATTCTAGGTTGTGGTACAAAGGGTGTGAAGTTGTCTGTTCTAAACTTTGGTGGAAGAGGCTTTAATGTTACAGGTTTAGGAGGCTTTACAGGTCTACTAGTTCTAGGAGGGTTTCTTCTGGGTTGTTGTGAGGCTAGAGTTCTGTTCAGATAGGAAAATGCACCTGGTGGTATTGGTTCACCTGCAACCTTTGAGATTTTGTTCTGTTCGAGTATGGTATTTGAATATTTGATTCTCAAGCTATTAATACAAGAAGGATTGATCCTTTTTGGGTCCTCCCCCTCATCTTAATGAAATAGCATTTGAGAAGCTTGAGTTCTTCTTCCTCTGTCATAAGGTTTTCTAGGATCATCTGTATCTCTTCTTCCCTTTTTATCTTCTCCTGCCTTTCATCAGCATCTATCTTTTCCTTCAGTTTTAATTCACCATCCTCTTGAATAACCCTGGACATCATATCGCATACCTGATTAGCAGTCATTAAATTTGCTTGTTCAAGAGTTGCCCACCCCCTGGCTATGATAACATCTCTGAACTTCCAAAGGAGTTTGGCATTCTGAGGGTTTTTTGCCAGTCTGATCTTTTCTTGTTCAACTTTAATCTCCTTGTGAGATTCTGTGGCCATTCTTCTTTTTCTTGTCTCCTTGTCAGAGTCCATCGTTACCATTTTCTCATCAATAGACCTTCTCTTGATTTAATTATCAGACCCATTATTACTTTATCATTTGAATAACACAGCATGTCTCCTTGTAGTTTAAATGCCAAGGCCATGTCTCCTTCCCTTTTTATTTGTTCAGCTTTCTCAGCATCTGTAAGTGCCTGTTTTATCATGTTTGCCTCATCTTCAGGGAGATATACCTGTTGATCATCAATGAATGTTGGAGGCTTTGTCTTCTTAACAGCTGCAAACATCTTGTCAGAATCTGATTGGTACTGGGGCATCACCATTTTTCCTTTCCTGAATCTGATTGCTTCAGCAGAAAATTCATTCTAATCAGTAGGTTCAGTCTTTGGCTCCACAGGCTTTGTCTCTTTAACAGGTGCAAACACCTTGTCTTTGACTCCGTCTTCTTCAACATCAGCTTCAACAACCTTTTCTGTTTCAGGAGTATCAGGGGAAGCACAAGGCTTTAAAAGAGGAATAATGGGCAGAGATGGATCACTAGGCTTTAAAAGGGAATGATGGGCAGAGATGGAGCACTCCTTAACCTAGTGTAGTTAAAAGTATTCCTAATCATCATTTTTCTCATGAAAGATAGTGCTTCAGGAGCTATCTCCATATTTGTGGTTTGCAGATCACTCATCACACTTGTGATAATCTGATTATCAGCAGTCACTTGCACCGGATGAAGTTGTTCAACCAGATCAACTAGTTCAACCCAATGAAGTTGTTCAACCGGATCAACATGGCCTTCTTCCTCCGGATGAAGTTGTTCAACCGGATCAACTTGTTTAACCGGATCAACATGGCCTTCTTCCTCCAGATGAAGTTGTTCAACCGGATCAACATGGCCTTCTTCCTCCGGATGAAGTTGTTCAACCGGATCAACATGGCCTTCTTCCTCCGGATGAAGTTGTTCAACTGGATCAACTTGTCCAACCGGATTAACTTGTTCAACTTCATCAACATCTGAGGAAGACACTGATCCTATTTTGAATTAAATCTAGTTTGACATGTGAATTTCATTCCAACGTATGGTTAACAACCTTACCTATCAGTGGCTTTCACAGATTGTCCTGCCTTCAACCGTTCAATTTCTTCTCCTTGAGCTCTCACAATTGCACGGAGAGCTGCCAATCATTTTCAAGTTTTGTACATCGAACCGTCAATTCAGTATGTGTCATGCTGCTCTCAACTGGTGTGTTGCCAGTATCTTTGAGCAAAGAAGAGCAAACAAGCCGACCTTGTTCATGCTCAACACCCATGGTTTCTTGGCACCCGGGATTCCTGTTGTCAATCAAAGGTTCCTGAATAGGTTCCCTGACAGAAACAGTTGCCGTGGATTGGGTCTTAATGATGTTGGCACTGTCCTCAGGGTCCAGTGGGACTTTATGAGTAGTGTCAGCCCTTTCCACCTGACTTTCTTTATGACTACTGTAAGTCACCTTATCAGCAAAATGTGGGTTGGGTGATTGAACCAAGTCCAGCAGTATATTCCCTGCAATAAGGGTTGGGGAATCTACTTCATGTGGCCTAGGTGATATATCACCCTCATTCTGAGGTAGTCCTGTGGAGGGTCTAGGTAAAGGAGACCTAGTCCTCTTCCTTTTGGGTGATTGTTGAGTTTGTTTGGTATTTTTGGGTGTGTTTTTTGATGTGGACATCCTCTTCCTTTTGGTGGGAATTTGTATATCAGTGGAAGAGGATGGTCGGTCTGGTGTGGGCTCAACACTTGTTGGTGTAACAATGTTGTCACCAGGAGCAGTTTGCTCAGGAGCAGTCCTGGCCTTAGGAATAGGGTGTGATGTGTCTTTACCAAGGAAAACAGTTTTGTTCACTTGCATGTTAGAAAATGTTTTACTTGTAAAAGATTTTAGTTCAAGATGTTGATCAGAGATTTGCAGATTTGGAAATTCACAATTGAGAATGTGTTGGATGAATCTGGGGGTACATGTAAAAGATCCTTTAGGTTTTAGATTTTCCAGCATTCCATCAAATATCATTTTTGAAAAGTTAAAGTTGAGCCCATTTACCAATCCATGAAAAGCGGATGATTGAGGTGCAGCAAGTTCATCCCACGTAGTTTCTTTGTGAGATAGGCAATGGAGAATGGTATGAGCAAGATATCGCCAAACATAGGGTAGTTGTCCCTTTTTGATGGTCCCACAAGTTAAGTCACCCCCATACCCAATCGCTTCGTACGTCTTCAAGTACAATTAAGGTCAATCATGGTCATTTATGACAAACGAGTACCAATGAGGGCCAGTGAACACTCAGTTAGGATGAATTAGGTCCAATGAAGGTCAATTATAGTCTATTAGGCTCGGTTAGATTCAATGAAGATCATTTACGGTCAATTACGACCAATTAGGCTCATTTAGGACCAATTATAATCAATTGGGGTCAATTAGGCCTAATTGTCTCAAATTTGTTGCACTTCAAAGTAAATGGTCCTCGATGAGTCTAGTTGGTCCCTATTGAGGCTAACTGACACTAATTGGTCCTTATTGGTCCAAACTGTGGAAATTGCTCCTCATTAACCCGAATTGAGCCATATTGGTACTTATTCTGTCTAATTGGCCCTCATATCCTAATCGAGCATATTCGACCATTATTGGTCCTAATGGGTCCTCATTGACCCTAATTGAACCTAATTGGTCTTAATCGACCATCACTAACCCTGATTTACCCCTATTGGTATAATTGGACCTCATTCAACCTAGTTGGCCCCAATTAGTCCTAATTGGTCATACTTGATCATCGATCCTCATTAGTCACTTCCTTCATGCTCCGTCCTTATCGGTCTTATGAGCATAATCGGCCTTCTCATTGAATTGGTCCTAATTCGTATTCATTAACCATATTAATTGACCATAACTGGTCTTCACTAAAGTATCCTAAATGACGCTAATTATCAGTATTTAGTCCTCATTAGTCTGGTTGATCCTAATTTCTCCTCACCATCCTAATTGGACGTTGTTTAATTTTTTTGGAAACACAAATTATTATACATGAGAAATTCGCAACATGGCGGTCTTTTCGTATTTTTGTTCTGAATTGCATAGTAATTTATCATTTTCATTTTTGAGTTGTGTTTTAGTAATGTCACCGTTTTTTGTAGTTGCGTTATCACGGCCACAAAGCACGTGTTATTAAAATCTTGTTTATTATATCTAAAAGAAAATAATAAAATTAATATTAAAACACAATTTTGTTAGGGCTTTTAACTCTGATCGTCGTCCAGATCTACTTAAAGGATCACAGTTATGTCAACCGTAATTGATGTACTCGTACAATTTCACAATCTCGTTATTTCAACACCCCAAGAGGTTGAAGCTCATCTTGAAGAAGAACCTGCAAACCCACAAGAAGAGTGACTTGAAGACTTTTACGAACTGGATGATGAAGTTCATCTTGAAGAAGAACCCGCCGGAAGAGCCACGTGGAGACATTTTAATTAATTATTATGCTTATGTTTAATTTTAGGTTTAATTATGTTCAATATAAATATTGTTTATATTAATTTTGGGTTTTATTATCAGTTTGAATAAAATTTTCACCAAAAAATTTGAATTTCCCACCATTAGTTCAAATTACACCAAAAATTTCGAACCAAATTTACTTATTATCGATTCATCATATACTTTTCCCTCTCACTTTATCAGAAAATTTCCAGTTAAACGCCTCCAGCGAATAACCAGGTATTCTTTCTCATCCATATCATTCACATCTTCCATGGAGCTTCAACAACCAATAGCTTCAACAGACAACGCTAGCGATTCTTCAGAAGTTCCATGTGATTTGGGAGACCAATCAGTCCAGAAAATGATAATTGTCAAGTTATTCGGTTTCATTATTTATAATTTGTTTTCATAAAATTGTTTGTTTTGTTTATTATTGATACACGTTTAACTTGGGATCCCTGTATTTGTGTACAGTTATAGTTACAGGTCGATAAAATTTCGTTTCATACAGAATTAAGTAGGAAGGGGTATATATTGCAGAAATCCTCTCCATTCATTTCAACCCATTCATTTTATGCTAAATTAGTTATTTACCTTCTT
Source organism: Deinandra increscens subsp. villosa (assembly GCA_039602395.1). NCBI lineage: Eukaryota > Viridiplantae > Streptophyta > Magnoliopsida > Asterales > Asteraceae > Deinandra > Deinandra increscens. Next base: position 5,445,039 of record JBCNJP010000008.1, on the reverse strand, counting down.
AAATGACTGGGGGAGCATGCTAAATTAGTTATTTTTATGCTAGGAATTTTGAGGTCAAGAATATGCACATGTTTGTAGATTCATGTTACTGGTGAACCTCCTTTCTTCTTTATGTACACTGCTAGAAATGGTGAACTGTTTGTTTATATCCACTGAAGACATGATGTGTTCCGCTCTTCCCTTTAGATGTCTTTAATTTGTGTATAACATACCAAATAATTAGTCAATAGGGTATTTATGTGATATATTAATAACTAAGAACTAATTTACGTTACTCTGATCATTACTAGCTAGGAAATGATCCTAGAGGACATATATAGGAATGTTTCCAACATTTTTTGTAGGTTCATGTTAGAGGGGTACAAAATAAAGAAATTGTAGTTTAAATCCCTTGTAGAAGAATAGAAGAATGTTGATGTCATGCATCTGCTACTTTGCTAGAAATGGTGAACTATTTGTTTATATCGACTGAAGACATGATGTGTTCCGCTCTTCCCTTTAGATGTCTTTTAGTTTGTGTATAACATATCAAATAATTAGTCAATAGGGTTAATATGTGATATATTAATAACTAAGAACTAATTTACGTTACTCTGGTCATTACTAGCTAGGAAATGATCCTAAAGGACATATATAGGAATGTTTCCAACATTTTTTGTAGGTTCATGTTAGAGGGGTACAAAATAAAGAAATTGTAGTTTAAATCCCCTATAGAAGAATAGAAGAATGTTGATGTCATGCATCTGCTACTTTGCTAGAAATGGTGAACTATTTGTTTATATCGACTGAAGACATGATGTCTTCCGCTCTTCCCTTTAGACGTCTTTAATTTGTGTATAACATATCAAATAATTAATCACTAGAGTCTTTATGTGATATATTAATAATTAAGACCTAATTAAGAGATAATGAATCAATAGGGTCTGCATGCTTTCCTATTTATGTACTTTGTTAAAAAGCATCTAACTACATTTTGTTAATTGTACAAAATTCAAGGATCGATCCAACAACACTGATGGTCAATTGGAAAAACTTGAGTTGGAACTTAAAGAGGAGAGACTTCTTAGGGATGAAAAAAATGAACAAGTTAAGGCCCTCTTCTTGAAAATTCAAGAATCGGAGAAAAAAACTTGATCTACTTATAGCTCATCTATATGCACTTGGAATACCGTTACCACACCAACTTAATGCTCCGGCATCTATAGAGGTAAATTCTTTACATCACAACTTAGTCATACTATTCTCAAGTACCTATAATAACATACACTCTTGTTCCTGAAGAACACAATCCGGATGAACTCTTGTTCCTGAAGAACACAAATAGATGCAAGTTCCTGGTACATAAGAATATATACTTCATGTAAGAACAAAGTTATGAGTTAAATGGAGCTCTGCTATGATTAATTGAAAATGAATGTTAATATAAAAAAATAGAGTATATACATTATCTGTATGAACAAAACTGGAACAACTAATGTTAGATTAAAAAAAACAGAATAGATACTTTCATGATAGGTCCGCGCCTTTATTCTGCTCTAACTTTTTACCAATTCAAAAACATTGTTCAAGGTAAATTCTAAGGAGATTTTTGTTGGATCTAGCCAAAGCACTAATCATGCTGACATACACACAACAATTAGTATTTGTCAAACTCATTATCAGTTTGATTGCTCATTTACATAAAGTAATTAATTGAACTGTAGGGCGTGAAATCGGGGGTTGATCAACCTCGTCTGAAACGGTTGAAAAGAAAAAGGTAAATATTTGCCAGTCAAGTTTCATTCCGTTGTTTCACAGTAATCTGTTTGGTAATGTCATGTAGTCCCATTTTAAATGTTATTTGGTACCTCAAACACTTGGGCTAGCTAGGGATTGTTGGAACAAATGGTGAGATGTGTACCAAAGAAAGATCAACTAACTTTGAAGTTGATCTGGAAGTTAATGTGATGTTCATCCGGATGTTTTAAGTTCATCTGGATATCTAATGTTCATCTGGAAATCAGTTGAATTGTAGGACCTGATAACCATACTACTTGCAAGAAAATGGCACTCCTCAGTCCATATCTATCATGGTGGTAAATATTTCAAAATTGCTATATATATTATGATCAATTTCCATAACCTAATTATATATATATATATATATATATATATATATATATATATATATATATATATATATATAGGATTAGGATCGTGTGAAAACCCATTTATTTTGTGAAAACGTGAAAACCACTTTAAAACCTTTATAACTTTTTCATACGTTAATGTTTTTTTCATGAAATTTGCGCCAAAAGTCTTAGAATTACGTTATCTTTAATTCTATAAAAACCAAAAACAAAAAAGAAACGTTTTTTTATTTATTTTTATTTTTTTTTTCCGTTTTTGGTACACATGTGTACCACAATAAAAAAACTCAAAATTTAATATGAGTTACTAATAGTTTTAAAAGGAAATTGCACCCTAATTATTATAGTTTTATTATCTTTATATCTAAAGAAAAAAATAACATTTTATGATTTTTTAAGTATTGCTACACATGTTTACTATGTTTAATTATCATTCGTAACATAAATGTTTTTCATTGTTTTTAGTATGTTTTTAATATATTTTTAACATAAGGAGTGTTTTTATACTTTATAATTCGTTTTTGTGTAGTAGTAGTGATGATGGTACACATGTGTACCAAAAACGGAAAAAAAAAAAACGTTTTTTTTTACGTTTTTTTTATAAATATTGTTTTCCAGAGTTATAGATAACATAATTCTAAGACATTTGGCGCAAATTTCATGAATAAACATTAACGTATAAAGAAGTTATGTAGGTTTTAAAGTGGTTTTCACGTTTTCACAAAATAAAGGGTTTTCATAGGATCCTTCCCCATATATATATATATATATATATATATATATATATATATATATATATATATATATATATGTTTTGGTATAGGAAGGAATACAAGAAAAAATGGTCCTAATTAAATTTAAATCTAGACAGTGGAAGATGAAGACCACGTGGTAGTGTTGTTGGCTCCCGGATTGAAATTTAAATTGAGAATAATGCTTGTATGCAATGTAATTTTCTTTAAATTTTGATTTGTATTTCATTTGTATTTGATTTGTAATTGAATTTTATTTGATTTGTAATTGATAATTTGTAATAGCTTTTAAATTGGCCACGCGTATAGCAAGGACCTATCTGATTTCAACAATCTTTTGGTCACTTTTTCTTCTTCCCAAATATATGTGGCTAAAACACAAATATACGTGACCATATAATAACAAAGGCCACACTTTTTATATTTTATCGTGGCCATTGTCACTCTTTGGCCACGCGCATTGGGACAAAATATCTGATTTCAACTACCCTTTGGCCACTTCTTTTTTCCAAATATATGTGGCTAAAACACAAATATACGTGACCATATAATACTAAAGGCCATAGTTTTTATATTTTAACGTGGCCGTTGCCACCCTTTGGCCACGTGTATTGGGACAAAATATCTGATTTCAACTACCCTTTGGCCACTGTTTTTTCTTCCAAATATATGTGGCTAAAACACAAATATACGTGACCATATAATACCAAAGGCCACACTTTTTATATTTTAACGTGGTCGGTGCCACCTTTTAGGCACACGTATTGGGACAAAATGTATGATTTCAACTACCCTTTGGCCACTTTTTTTTTCCAAATATATGTGACTAAAACACAAATATACGTGACCATATAATACCAAAGGCCACACTTTTTATATTTTAACGTGGCCGTTGCGACCATTTGGCCACGCGTATTGGGACAAAATACATGATTTCAAATACCCTTTGGCCACTTTGTTTTTCCAAATATATGTGGCTAAAACACAAATATACGTGACCATATAATACCAAAGGCCACACTTTTTATATTTTAATTTGGCCGTTGCCACCCTTTGGCCACGCGTATTGGGACAAAATGTATGATTTCAGCAACCCATTTGGCCACGTTTTTTCATATCATATGTGGCTAAAGCACAAATATATGTGACCATATGATACCAAAGTGTTGATGCATGAACCTTGTGTGGCCGTTACTGTTCGAATTGTCAAACAGACTGATTTGCCGGAAACATGAACTGAGGTCTGAACCTCAGCCGAACTCCAGATTCGGAGTTGTCCGAAGGTGGTCCGAACTCCAAGTTCGGAGGAAGCTCGGAGCAGGTTCGGAGGTTACCCAGTTCGGACAGAATGAAGAAGTATAAATAGTTTCGTCTTTGTATTTCTTTGTAAGTTTCTGTCTTGTGTCTGTGTGTTGAGAGGGGAGGTTCTGTCCGACATCCCCCAGAGCTTAAACGTTTGTATACTCCTTCGTTATGTAATCATTCGACATGATTCAATGACAAAACTTCCGTCTCATCCATAGAATCGATCCGTATACGTTTTTTCAGTTGGTATCAGAGCTGTTGGCTCTTTCTATGGTCGGAATCTATTGTTTTCCTTCATTTCGAGACGTTAAACATTCAGTTAGGGGTGATTGAAAGTGTTTTTGATTGATTTTTAATCAATCGAGTCTTTCTGAGTCATGTTTTTACCTAACAGAAGCCTCTAGATGTCAAAATTCGATCAAATTCTAAATCTGGTTCGAGTTCAAAAATTTCCAGTTCGAGTTCGGATAAGGTTCGGCCGAAGAACAGATCTGAAAAATAACCGCTCCGAACTCCAGGTTCGGACGTCCGATGGTCAGGTTCGGAGGAGGTTCCGAAGGTCAGGTTCAGACTAGGTCCGTAGGTCAGTTTCGGAGAGGGTTCGGAGGTAGATCGGACAAGGTTCGGACGAGCTCGATCCCAGCCAGGGGCTCTGCCCCTTGGACCCTGCCAGGGGCTACCGCCCCTTGGACCCCTCTTCTCAGGGGCGCTGCCCCAGAACCCCCGTTAGGTGGGAATTTCAAAGAAGCGGATCAGTTATCGAGTTTACCCTTGATTCGGTAGCTGTGGGGTGTTATGTTTGAAGAAAATCCAGATTCCGATACTTGTTACGAGTTAGTGATCGAATTTCAAGAAATGTGTTTGTGGGTAGTCAGTGTTCTTGATAATGGACAGAGATTCAAGAATACGTGTTTCTGATGATGGACAGAGATTCGGAGACATGGTTATGATTACTTAGGAACGTTTGTCGGAGATTATCTTTCTACACAAACTGAAGATTAATGAGATTAAAGATTCCATTGCGGGCGACTTGAGTTTATCATTCCACTACAAGAATGCGGGGTTGGAATCATAAGAAATTGAAGATTTGAATATGTCACTTATTTAGGGGGAAATTGGGGACCCTAAAACTTTCAAAGTTTTATAATTGAAAAAGTGAATATTCAAAAGCAACCAGTTCAGGGATGATGTTGGTTTTTGATCTTCATGGAAATGTGGTATATTCTGATGTTCGTGCGAACCGATATGTCAAAGTTTTCAATTATGGTTTGGAACTCTCTGTCATATGCCCGATACTTTCTTGAGTTGTGGAAAGACTTGGTCAGATTCCAGTCTGCAACGAGATATACGTTTACCATATTAATATATTGGGATGGATGTAATGCTGAGGGGGAATTTCCGTGATTAAAGATGCTGATCGTGTCTGTTTTCATAAAGATCAGAATGTGTTACAATTCGGTGAAGATTGAAGATTATTATCAAGATGCAGTGATGTTTGTGTGTCTTTACAATTTCCGGATACAACTTATGAAGTGAACCATTATTATACATGCCGGTTCCAATTGGATGGTTGTGCTTGAAGCTAGGGGGAATTTTATTGGTTGTAGAGATTGTACAAGATTCGAACCGTTTCCTGCATACCTGATGATTCGGTCAAGGGGAGTTTGCTAAAGATAGAGATGACTGCAGCAAGCTGACTGAAGATTGCTAGAAGATGAATGTCTGGATTCGACAGTAACGTCCAAGGGGGAATTTGTTGATGCATGAACCTTGTGTGGCCGTTACTGTTCGAATTCTCAAACAGACTGATTTGTCGGAAACATGAACTGAGGTCCGAACCTTAGCCGAACTCCAGATTCGGAGTTGTCCGAAGGTGGTCCGAACTCCAAGTTCGGAGGAAGCTCGGAGCAGGTTCGGAGGTTACCCAGTTCGGACAGAATGAAGAAGTATAAATAGTTTTGTCTTTGTATTTCTTTGTAAGTTTCTGTCTTGTGTCTGTGTGTTGAGAGGGGAGGTTCTGTCCGACCTCCCCCAGAGCTTAAACGTTTGTATACTCCTTCGTTATGTAATCATTCGACATGATTCAATGACAAAACTTCCGTCTCATCCATAGAATCGATCCGTATACGGTTTTTCACAAAGGCCACGCTATTCATATTTTAACGTGGCCGTTGCCACCCTTTGGCCACGCGTATTGGGACAAAAATTATAATTTCAGCAGCCCATTTGGCCACGTTTTTTATAACATATGTGGCTAAAACACAAATATACGTGACCATATAATACAAAAGGCCACATTAAACAAACACATGTGGCCGTTGGGACCCTTTGGCCAGGATTTTCAGAAGAATTGTTTGATTACAACAACAAATATTGGTACCCTTTAGCTACGCTTCTAGGTGGCTTCAGCCACTGATATTGTAACGTGGTCGTAGGGTACATAAGGTGACGAGACCTTTGGTGTCGATTGGAATGAAAAAAAAAACGTGACCAAACACCTTTGGTCACGGTTTTTTTCCCTGGCCAAAGGTGAATTTTGACGTAGTGATTTTACTTCTTTTCAATGATTTCTCTTCGCGTCCCATTATTTTCACGGGATGTTCTATGAATCGTAGATGTTTGTCAACCTGAAGTTCCTCCAGTGGAACTATTAGAGTGTCTCGAGACACTTCTTTAGATTCGAGACATGGAATATGTTGTGTACCCCATCTAATTAAGGTGGCATGTCCAAACGATACGCCACCATCCCGATCTTCTCAGTTATAATAAAGGGTCCTACATAGCGGGGATTTAGCTTCCCGCGCTTTCCAAAGCGTACGACACCCTTCCAAGGCGAGACCTTCAACAGTTCTCCGTTGCCGACTTTAAATTCCAACGGTCTTCTACGCGTATCTGCATAGCTCTTTTGTCGATCTCTTTCCGCTTTCATGCGGTTTCTGATTTGTACGATTCTTTCTGTGGTTTCGTATACTAGTTCTAATCCGGTGAGTTGGCTATTACCGACCTCGGCTCAGCAGACCTGTGATCTGCACTTTCGTCCATAAAGTTCCTCAAATGGAGCGGCTCCAATACTGGTATGGTAGCTGTTGTTATAAGAAAATTCGACCAGTGGTAGGTGAGCTTCCCAGTTCTTTCCGAAGTCCATTACACATGCCTGAAGCATATCTTCTAGAGTTTGGATGGTGCGTTCAGTTTGTTTATCGATTTGAGGATGGTATGCGGTACTCATATCCAGCCGAGTACCCATGGCTGATTGTAGGGATCCCAAAAAGTTTAAAGAAAATCTAGGGTCTCGATCAGAGATAATAGATATGGGCACTCCGTGGAGTTTGACAATCTCCTTGATGTAGATTTGCGTAAGTTTGTCAGTTTTATCATTCTCCTTGATGGCTAAGAAGTGGGCGGATTTGGTTAACATGTCAACAATGACCCCAATCATGTCGTTACCGCAGGGAGTACATGGCAGTCCCGTGAAGAAATCCATTGAGATCTCTTCCCATTTCCACTTGTGAGTTTCTGGTTGTTGTAGTAATCATGCTGGCCTTCGATGTCTGGCTTTTACCTTCGAGCACGTCAAACACTTGCTGACATACTTAGCAATGTCAGTCTTCATATTGGGCCACCAATAGAGCCCCTTTAGGTCTTCATACATCTTGTCCAAACCTGGATGGACTGAATATCGGGACGTGTGAGCCTCGTCCATTACCAGTTCCGGAAGATTTCCATGAAGAGGTACCCATACACGATCCTTATAATATCGAATTTCATCCGAATTAACTTCAGAAGTTCCATCCACACCACTCAAGGATGCAGACCCAAAGTTTTCTTCCTTTAGGGCCTCCTTCTGGGCATCCCGGATTCTATCCGGTAATCCCACATGAATCGTTAATTGTATAGCTTGAACCCTTCTAGGTTTAACATGTTCCTTTCTGATTAAGGCATTGGCCACCACACTGGTCTTGCCTGGATGATACTTTATCGCTAGGTCATAGTCGTTTAGTAATTCAACCCACCTACGTTGCCTCATGTTGAGTTCCTTTTGCTCGAATATATGCTGGAGGCTTTTGTGATCAGTGTATATCGTACACTTGGTACCATATAGAAAGTGTCTCCAAAACTTCAAGGCAAACACTACTACGCCCAACTCCAGTTCGTGAGTTGTGTAATTTTTTTCATGGGATTTTAATTGTTTTGACCCATATGAGATAACTTTACCTATTTTCATTAATACACATCCAATTCCCTGGATTGACGCGTCACAATAGACCTCGAAGTCGTCAATCCCATCAAGTAAATATAATAAGGTGCGGTACAGAGTTTCTCTTTCAAAGTTTGGAAGGCCGCCTCTTCCTTGTCACCCCATCTGTACTGGACACCTTTATGCGTAAGAGCGGTTAACGATTAAGCTAGCTAAGAGAATCCCTTTATGAAATGATGGTAGTAGCCCGCCAAAACTAAGAATTGAGAATTTTCGTTGGTGCTCGGGGAGTGGACCAGTTTTTGATTGCCTTTATCTTGGCTGGGTCAACGTGGATACCCTGTTTGTTGATGATATGACCCAGAAATTGAACCTCCCGGATCCAGAAGTCGCACTTGGAGAATTTCGCGTAAAGTTATTCCTTTCTTAATAGTTCTAGAATTATTCTGAGATGTTCCTCATGTTCTTCTTTAGTCCTTAAGTAAACAAGAATGTCGTTGATGAAGACAATAACAAATTGATCTAGGTAAGGTTTGCACACTCGGTTCATGGGATCCATGAACACTGCTGGTGCATTCGTTAAGCCAAAGGGCATGACTAATAATTCATAGTGAGCATAGCGTGTTCTGAAAGCTGTCTTTGATATGTCTTCTTCTCGTACTCTGAGTTGATGATACCCGGACCTTAAGTCGATTTTTGAATAGTAGCTGGATCCTTGCAATTAATCAAAGAGATCATCGATCTGAGGAAGAGGATATCGGTTCTTAATAGTAACCTTGTTGATCTCAAGATAATCTATGCATATCCTGAACGTCCCATCTTTATTCTTGACGAATAACACAGGAGCGCCCCATGGAGACGAACTAGGTCTAATGAAACCTTTTATCTAATAGCTCATGTAGTTGAGGGGATAATTCATGCAATTCATTTACAGCCAAACGATGTGGAGCTCGGACAACGGGAGTTGCTCCAGGGATAAGGTCGATTCTGAATTCCACTTGTCGATGTGGAGATAGGCCTGGTAGTTCTTCTGGGAATACGTCAACGTAGTCGCGAACTACCGGAAAATCCTCGATTTTTTGTTCCACCATGGTCTTGTCCGTAACCGTTGCTAGGATGGCTACGTGTCCTTTCCGAAGGTACTTCTGTGTCTTGAGGTATGATATGATTCCGGAGACAGTGCCTCCCTTTTCGCCTTGAATCGAGAGTAGTTCTCCGCGTGCGGTTGGTATACGCATGACTTTTTCTTGGCAGACGATTTCTACCTAGTGTGCGGACAGCCAGTCCATACCAATTATTACATTGAAACTAATGATTGTGAAAGGCATTAAATCTATACTGAATTTGTGACCTGAGAACTCTAAGGTACAATCCCTGACTACATGAGTTGCATCGAAAAGATTATCGTTCGCTAATTCAACTGTGTACCTATCTTCTAGAGGATTTATATTAGCCTTTATCAACTTGCAAAATTTGGTTGAAATGAAACTTTTCTCAGCACCAGAATCAAATAATACATTAGAAAAATAGTTTTTGAGAAGAAACTTACCGGTTATCACATTCGCATCGTTCTTGGCTTCACCCGATCCCATAACAAAGGAACGTCCTCTGGAACCATTTCCCCCGTTTCCACCGCCACCTCCACCATTGTTGTTGTTGTTATTATTTCCGTTCTTCCTGAGTTGGGGACAATCTTTCTTCAGGTGCCCGGGTTTTCCACATTCATAACACCCTCTAGGGCCTTCATTGTTTTGCTTGGGTCTGTTCATGAGTTCACCCCAATAGTTCCTGGCCACGTTACCTTTCTTCCCACAACGCTCACATGGGGGTTTGTTGCGGTCTCCATTGTGGTGAGTGTTGCACTTGCTGCAATAGGGTGCCTTCCCCTTGTACCCATTCGAGTTCTGACCACTGCTACCTTGACGATTTTGGTTACCGCCTCCACTGTTATTGAAACCACCCTTGGAGTTGTCGAATCTTTTTGTTCTGGTTTTGGGGGCCAGAAAACTTTCCAGAGTTGTTACCGGCATTGTTGTTGCTAGGTTCTTCATCCCTTTTCCTTTTCCCATCAAGAGCAGTTTTTGGAGATTTCTTTGGTGGTAGAGTTCCCTGGGCTACTGCCTAGTCTGTTAGCTTGTGTGCCAACCTGGTCTCCTGTTGCATACTCATGGTAGCGGGCTGTATATTCTTCTACCTCCGAGCCAATCATCTTCGAATTCATGAATTCACCCTCTAACCTTTTTACTTGATCATGAGGACAGTACTCCTCCATGATCGTATCCTTAAATTCTTGCCACGTCATGGCATTGGCAGCATCAATTCCTAACATGTGGATTTGTGCATTCCACCAGGTAATTAAGGGCAGAATCTTCCAGAGTACCTGTGGCATACTTCATCCGATCTCCCACCGGGCAGTTACACATAACAAATAATTTTTTAGACTTTTTAAGCCATCTGAGTAGGCCCACAGCACCTTCAACACCCTTAATTTCTAACGGCTTACAATCCATTAATGATTTAAATGAGCATTGGGGTTAGTGGTTTCCTTAGAACTGAAGCTGAGCCACTGCCAAAGCTGCAGCAACTCCCTGGTTGATCATTTCTTGAACCTGAGCAGTATTGAAGTTTCTCGGGATGGGTCCAGCATTCCTTCGAGGCGGCATGATTTTCTATGCATCCATGCAAACCTTTCACTAGTTAGTATACCCGATACTAGAAATCATTAAGCATCATGAAATGTTTCACACAGGTACAATTACATAGGAACAAATCTTACATGAAATATACATTTAGGTGAACAAACATTTAAGCAAATATTTATTAAGTTAGTGACCATAGTAACCGACCCACCAAATCGCTAAGTGTATCACCCAAACCACCCAAAGCAAGGCAAAGTTGCCAAGAGGGGTGTCCAGGTCGCCAAGTACTGCAAAGTCGCCAAGAAGAACCTCAGATCGCCAAGCATACTGGCGAGATCGCCAAGTGTGGTTTCTAAATTGCGAACAAATTCCAGATCTCCAAGAACATATACAAGATCTCAAAGAACACCACGAGATCTCCAAGAACAAAACCCAGTCTCTAAGAACACCACGAGATCTCCCATAACAAAACCTATATCTCTAAGAGTGATTCCCAATAATCAAGTGTGAAAACATGAAAGAAGACACTGTATGGATCCAAAATAGACTTCTCCGCTTGCGGTTGCTATACGCACGACTTTTTTCTTTACAGGTTGCCAAGTTACACCATGAGATCTCCAAGAAGAACCTCAGATCGCCAAGTTACGATGTTTTGTGTTTGACTTTACAGGTTGGTTATGATTGACCTATTTTGGTGAATACGGTCTAACCAAATTAGAAACTGTCGCTAGGACGAATTGCTTATCAATAATCAATCATGTTTTCATGTATTCAGTTTGGTCATAACACTCAAACACAATTCCTAAACTTGTCGCAAGCATAGATGCACAATTTCAAGTCAACAAGCATAAAAGCAAAACTTAAAAGTCAAACACAAAACACACATTTGGTGGCATGCCTGATTTTCTCTACGCTTGGAGTTAGCCTCTCAAATTTTACTGGCATAAAGTTCATAATATTATGGACTTGTTGCAAAAAGAATCAGCTCAAAAGGTTAAGTATTGAGGAAGTTACGCGCGTTGGAAGTTGGGAAAAATTCAGCATTGGTGATGTTTTGTAAAACAAGAAAAGTAGCCTTATTTGTTGCATAACTCGATCAAAACTTGAGGTTTGCTTACCAACACTTCCAGATTTTACTATAAATATTTAACCATAATTTTCATTCAAAATCCCCTTCCTTAATACCTGAGAATCAAGCCCAACAAAATTGCACAACTTCACAAAATTGCGTACCCAACTTGCAGCAGGTTTTTGGTTGACCAAACGGAGGTCTTAGAAGGCGTACGAGTAGCCAAATTAAAGCTAAGACATAGAAGTTTAATCACTTTCTTTCGATCAAAATTGAGCAAGTTATTGCCTGTGCAAGTTGACCCATTTACTTTGACAGTGTCCAAAATCTAGTAGTTGCATAAATTGCATTTTTGCGGTTTTGGCTAATCTTTTGATCATGTAACTTCATGTAAAGACTTATAACACCTTAGATAACATGTTATTATGGATTTATTGTTGTCATAACAATCATACCAACGATCATAGCAAAAGTCAAGTATGTCACTTGCATATAAGCACATATTCCTCAATTTTCAAGTTCTAGCATACCCAATTTCTTCAAGAACACCCCTAAGCATGTAACCATATAAAAACCACAGCCATAACACACTAGAAAATCTGTCCCAACTCAAAATTACTTGTCCTAACATAAAACACGATTCATGAGTGATTTCACACTCCAAATAACATATAAACACAAGATTACTACATGCTTTCAACCAATTTCAAGAAAAGTGATTTCTAGGGCTTACAAAAGAAGGAGATGGCAGACTTTTGAGGAAGGAGATGAAACCAAAGCTTTCTCTAAACTTCTTGATGCTTGAGGAAGCTTAAAACCCCTGAATCTTGCTTTATTGGAAGAAGAATTGAAGAAATTTGAAGGTGTGTGTGTTGGGAGTGTTAGAACCGTAAGAAGAGAGGAGGAGGATAAGAATACGTGAAATAAAGGGGGGAGGGGGTCTTAGGGCAGATTTTAAGTTTGGGTGAATTACACAAATTGTCCCTCAAGTCCTAAATCTTGTGTAAATGCTCCAACACAAGTAATAAGTGGGGTTTAAACCCGACACTTGGAAACTAAATACTAGGAATGTTTCCAAGCGTTTATAACTTATTTGACATGAGATATATAGTCGAGAAAAGCCTCGTTGTTGTGTACGCACATAAAACTTAAATTGCGTACGAAATCCGGTTTCTCACGAAATGCAAATTTTCAAGTAACACGTAAAGTCATGAATTAAATTACTAAATTAATTAGTAATATATTTTTATACAAACATTTAAATAACGTGCCTTGGGTTTTCTATCGGAACTAACAGAAATAGTTAACGGTGTTAACCTGGGAATTTGGCAGTTGTCATAGCATCCCCTAGTTAAAGAATTTTCGTCCCGAAAATTTCATTAGGTTGTTCTTTTTTCTGAGAAGGGAATGAAAAATTTTTAGGTTGCCACATCATCCCCTAATTAACGGAAATTTTGCCCCAAAATTTAGCTACTACCTTGATTTGATGCGGAGGCTTGATCGAACAAGTAAGGGTATTTCTTCCTCATTTGGTGTTCCCGTTCCACCATGGTCCACGCTTAGAGTGCCATCTGACTTTAACGATTGGGATTTTACTTCTTTTCAATGCTTTCTCTTTGCGTCCCATTATCTCCACAGGCTGTTCTATGAATCATAGCTGTACGTCAAACTGAAGTTCCTCAAGTGGAACTATTAGAGTGTCATCAGCCAGGCACTTCTTTATATTTGAGACATAGAATACGTTGTGTACCCCATCTAATTCAGGTGGCAAGTCCAAACGATAAGCCACCGTCCCGATCTTCTCAGTTATAACAAAGGGTCCTATATTACGGGGATTCAACGTCCCACGCTTTCCAAAGCGTACGACACCCTTCCAAGGCGAGACTTTCAACAGTACTCTGTCACCGACTTCAAATTCTAACGTTCTTCTACGCTTATCTGCATAGCTCTTTTGTCGGTCTCTTGCCGCTTTCATGCGGTTTCTGATTTGTACGATTCTTTCTATGATTTCGTATACCAGTACTAGTCCGGTGAGTTGGCTATTACCGGCCTCTGCCCAGCAGACCGGTGATCTGCACTTTCATCGGTAAAGTGCCCTCAAATGGAGCGGCTCTAATACTGGTATGGTAGCTGTTATTGCCTGTACAAGTTGACCCATTTACTTGGACAAAATCTATCCAAAATCTAGTAGTTGCATAAATTGCATTTTTGCGGTTTTGGGTAATCTTTTGATCATGTAACTTCATGTAAAGACTTATAACACCTTAGATAACATGTTATTATGGATTTATAGTTGTCATAACAATCACACAACGATCATAGCAAAAGTCAAGTATGTCACTTGCATATAAGCACATATTCCTCAATTTTCAAGTTCTATCATACCTAATTTCTTCAAGAACACCCCTAAACATGTAACCATATAAGAATCACAACTATAACACACTAGAAAATCTGTCCCAACTTATAAGATTACTTTTCCTAACATAAAACATGATTCATGAGTGATTTCACACTCCAAATAACACATAAATACAAGATTACTACATGCTTTCAACCAATTTCAAGAAAAGTGATTTCTAGGGCTTACAAAAGAAGGAGATTGCAGATTTTTGAGGAAGGAGATGAAACCAAAGCTTTCTCTAAAATTCTTGATGCCTGAGGAAGCCTAAAACCCTTGAATCTTGCTTGATTGGAAGAAGATATGAAGAAATTTGAATGTGTATGTGTGTTGGGAGTGTTAGAACCGTAAGAAGAGAGGAGGATGAATAGAATACGTGAAAAAAAGGGGTGAGGGGGTCTTAGGGCAGATTTTAGGTTTGGATGAATTACACAAATGGTCCCTCAAGTCCTAAATCTTGTGTAAATACTCCAAAACAAGTAATAAGTAGGGTTTAACCCGAAACTTGGAAATTAAATACTAGGAATGTTTCCAAGCGTTCATAACTTATTTGACATGAGATATTTAGTCGAGAAAAGTCTTATCATCGTGTACACACATAAAACTTAAATCGCGTACGAAACCTGGTTTCTCACGAAATGCAAATTTTCAAGTAACACATAAAGTCATGAATTAAATTACTAAATTAATTAGTAATATATCTTTATATAAACATTTAAATAACGTGCTATCGGTTTTGTAACGGGACTAACGGAAATAGTTAACGGTGTTAACCTGGGAATTTTGGCAGTTGTCACAGTTTATGGTTCTCAATCAGGGTCATTTAAGATTTCGGGTTACCAATACAAAGGCTTGGGTTATAAAGTTAAGGAAGAACCAGTTCAGCAAACACAACAGAAGAAGAAGAAGGTTGATAAATCTGGTTTAAATAAAAAGCAACAACAAAAACAGAAGAAACAGAATGTCTTCAAATCAAAGAATGATCATTATTATTCTGGAGGTTCTTCAAGTGATTCAAGTTATTCACCACAACCTGAATCTCGTAGGTATGATGTTTATGATGACTTCCTTGATTCATTTGGTTCTTATGACTCTCATGCTACAGAATCTTTTTACAAATTAAAGAGTTTTTCTGATGAGAAACAAAATTTTCAAACAAATTTGGGTAGTAGTTCCATTAATGTTTTTCACATAAAGTTTTACGCATGTCGTAAAACAGGACATCTTGCTGCTCAGTGTCCTACGAATGCGAGCACTCACTCCTATGTGAACAAAACTGCTAAATATGTGAATGAAAAAGGTTAGATTTTTTATGAACACAACTGACCATGTTCAAATCCACAAGTAAGCCGTCTTGGCAAAGAAGCTAGTTGATAATTTTGTGGATTCATTGAAAAGATTTCAATCGCCCATGATCTGGAAACCTTGTGTTGTTTCCAAGATCATCAAAGACCATGTTGAAGACACTGGGCGACCCGAGGCTGTTGACTCGGGTCGATCCCAAAACCACTAATGATTTATTTGGTATCTGCAGGTTTCTTCAAGAAGACCTATCATGCGTGTGTTGCTGATAGTAAAGAACTTGCATAATTTAGAGTTTCAATGCTTTATCATTAAAAAAAAGGTCTTTCAAAAGATTTTTTTAATTATAAAAATGTGTTTCCAAAAACTGAAACTGCAAAGTGTCAGTGTTTGGTCGATCAAATTTTTTTAAGTTTGTTTTACAAGTAGTAGTTGTATATATTTAGTGGGAGAAATTTGACAAAAGCCAAGAATAGTGTCTTGTTTTGTTAAAATGAAAAATCCAAATATAGAGTTTTACATTTTAGGGGAGAAAAGGCAATGCAAAAGATAAAAAAGAAAAAAGACCATTTTCATTTTTGTTATTCATCTTCTTTTAAAGAATTCAAAAAAAGTAGAGTTTGTTGAACTTTTAGGGAGAAATTATGGAAAATATAAAAAAATGAAAAATTGAGAAATTGATCCGACCAAGCGAGAAAAGATAGTACATCAGCATATACGTTATCTGCCGTAGATAGATTAAGTCTAAAAGCTGTAGGTACTTGCATAATCTATGAATGTGCATGACTAATATGATATCTGCAAGTAAGATATAAACATAAAGCTTAGTTGATGATCTTTGGTTATTTGCTTCTTGATGAATGTTGTGTGATGATTCTGAAAAAAAATAGAATAAGAGCTATTCTGATGAATGTATGTTTTTATTTTGAAAGATTTAAACTTATTTGATTTTCTTTATTTTCTCAAACGATCGGACATTCTTTGCGTATCGAAAGATCGACCCGATTGTTGTTCATTTGAGGTTCTGCTTTATTTTTCTTGGTGATTCGTGTAATTCGTTGGACTTTCTCTGCGTATACGGAAGTATCGACCTGATCGTTGTTGAATTATACAACTTCAACTTGTTTTGCTGTCTTATTTTCTCAGATACTTGGGCTTTCTCTGCGTGTCCACAAGACCGACCTGATTGCTAGGTATTTGAGGATCTGCTTTATTTTTGCATGACTCATCAAGGTTGATTAAATCTCTAATCAAAAGTGCTTTTATATGATAAACATGATGCTTTCCCGGTATTTCTGATATAGTGGAGGCTGAGTTATCAGTGCATGATAATATTACCTTAAGCATATCTGAAAACCATAAATATGATTAGTTCGTGCTGAAATAAACATAAATGTTGTATTTGTGATTATCTTGGCTTGTATGCTGATTAAGGCCGAAACTGAAATGTGCTAGATGCTTTATGTCTGATATGATCTCGTGTCATGATCTTTCTCATAAAATCAAAAATAGAGTCTGATTCTGTATTGCATTTTACATTTTATTTCAGAAAAAATCAAAAAGATTTGTGGTGTGTTTTAGCATCAATTTCATAAAAGCCAAAAGGATTTTATTTCTAGTTTATTTTCGATTGATCAACACAAGATACGAAAACATATTTTCAAATCATACATCTTGGATTCTCAAAGAGAAGTTTTGTGCCAAGATTAACTTATGTTGGCTTGTAAAGGAAAAACTACACTTTTGTCTTCTAAAGTTGCATATTCTGTGTGTCATGACTCAAGCATGGTGAAAGGGGGAGATTGAAATATCTATTTCAAGGGATCTTAAAGTTCAAATGTTGATCAAGTTCTGATCTAGCCATGCAAGCTCTATTTCTGACAAGATTTCAAGTTGAAGATCGGATGCAGTTATGTTAAAGATTGAAGACTAGAGATTTAGTTAGAATAGATACACTACACTTTAAGGGTGAGTTTGTTAGAACATAACTCTATGCTACAGAGTGTCTCGTGTATTATATCTAAGTGAGAGCGTCTTTGTGAGTCATAGAGCAGCGAACCATGGTCCTAACCAATGGTTAGGAGCCAATGAACCATTGGTTCGTTGGATGGTTCGCTAGGCAGGTTAGTGTCACCTTTAAATAGGTTGATTTGCTTAGAATGTGTAGAACTCTTGTCATATCTCTATATTATGTGCGTGTAATCTATGTGTGTTTCTCTCAAGCTTTGAATCAATACAAATCTCATTTGTATTTAATTTTGATCTCGTTTCAATCTCGATATCACTAGATTAGCAATTGATCTATCACTCCACGTCTCTACATTTTCCAACGCGATATGGAATAGCGACCCTTAAGTCAGATGTGGAGAAATTGATAGCTCTTGTTGAAACACGTGTGGTAGAGAAAGCAGTTCCGAAAGAAGAAGGCAATAAGAACTTGGCACAAAATAAGTGGGTCATTAATAGTAAGTTTCCTGATCAAATGATTGAGGTCGGTGCACAATTGTCAATACAAACGAAAGAAAAGTTATTTATGTTGTTGAAGTCAAATGTAAATGTTTTTTTCATGGGAACCATCGGATATGACCGGGGTGCCTAAACGCTTTTCGAAGCATCGCTTAAACGTTTACCTTGGTGTAAAGCCAATTTAGCAGAAGAGAAGAATTATGGATAAGGTGAGAAGTGATGTTGTTAAAAGTGAAGTTGATAAATTGGTAAATGCAAGAATCCTTACGGAAGTCCAATACCAAACTTGGGTGACAAATATGGTGCTTGTGAAAAAGAGTGACGGAACCTGCCGCATTTGTATCGACTATGAAGATTTGAATAGAGCATGTCCAAAAGACTGTTACCCCTTCTCGGATATTGATTTGAAAGTAGATTCCTTGGCAGGATATAGATGGAAGTGTTTCCTAGACGCTTACAAAGGATACCATCAAATAACAATGGCCGAAGAAGATGAGGATAAAACAACCTTTTGTCACAAACGAGGGATTGTTTTGTTACAAGAAAATGTCATTCGGGCTCAAAAATGTCGGGGCCACATATCAGAGGTTAATGGATAAGACATTCTAGGGTCAAGTGGGGCGAAACATAGAGGCATATGTTGATGATGTAGTTATCAAAATCAAGACGGAGGAAGAATTTTTGCAAGATATTGAGGAGACATTTGATAGTTTGAAAGGTATAAATATGAAATTAAATCCTAAGAAGTGTTCATTGGGTATGGAAGAAGGACAACTTTTGGGTGTTTTAGTTAAGAATGATGGGATACAGACACATCTGGGGAAAGTGGAGGCAGTATTAAAGATGGAAGCTCCTAAGACAATAAAAGAGGTGCAGACTCTGAATGGGCGGTTGATGGCATTACAACGCTTTTTATCCAAAGTTGTGGAGAAATATTTTCCCTTTATTGGGGTAATGAAAGAAAGTATAAATAGAAATGATGTCATCTGGACTTTAGAAGTTGATGCTGCGTTGAGGAATTAAAGCGATTTTTGGTGACGCTTCCGACTTTAACAGCTCCGAAAGTGGGGGAATAATTGGTCATGTAATTAGCGGTAACACAAAATGCGATAAGCGATGTCCTATTAGTGGAACGAAAGGATTAACAAATACTTTTTTAATACGTAAGTAAAATATTGAAAGATTGCGAAACAAGATACCCAGTAGTTGAGAAGGTGGTCTTGGCATTAGTTTAGGCAACAAGAAGGTTGAGGATGTATTTTCAAGCACATCCGGTGGCTGTCTATACGTCATTTCCTATATAAGGGAACTTGCGAAAACCGGAAACTTCAGGAAGGTTAATTAAATGGGAAATTGAGTTAGGACCGTTTGACATAGACTTGAAACCAAGAAATTCCATCAAGGGTCAAGTTTTGGCTGATTTCTTGGCAGAAGTGCCGGAAGGATCTTAGATATGTCAAGTAGCAGTTGCAAAAAATCCGAAGCAACCTTGGGTGCTACACACTGATGGGTCCTCAAATTCAGACGGATCCGGAGCAGGTTTGGTATTTTTCGGAAAACCTCTGTGCTTTATTTTGAATTGGTAGTGTTAATCATCTTTGTTGCAGGGTTGATCCTTAGAAGCCCAGAAGGGGGTGAATTAACATATGCAATTCGGTTTGGATTTCCAAGTTCGAATAATGAGTCGGAGAACGAAGCACTTCTTGTAGGACTAAGGTTAGCTAAGAGGATGGGAGCCAAGGAAGTGGTAGTATATGTTGACTCATTACTAGTCGTCAGTCAGATAGGAGGTACGTATGAAGCAAATGGGAGCAATATGATTTTATACTTGGAGAAAGTGAAAGCTTTGATGGGAAGTTTCGAGAAACGCGAAGTCAATCATGTTTCAAGAAGCAAAAATCGAAAGCGGATGCGCTAGGTAAATTGGCCTCGGTTGCATTTGAGCACCTTGCAAAGGAAATACGGGTAGAGTTGCAACAGGTACCTACAATAAAGCCAAAGGAAGTGTTAAAAAATACCAAGTTAAAAATCCAAGCTGGATAGATCCGATAGTTGAGTATCTGCAAAAATGGAAAGTTACCAGAGGATAATGAACAAGCAAGACATGTGGCAGTTAATTCGTTAAAGTATCAGATGCAAAATGGCATGTTGTATAGGAAGAGTTTTTTTGGGACCACTATTGCGATGTTTGAATCCTCAAGAAGCATGTCGAGTGCTAAGAGAAGTACATGAAGGGATTTGTGGCATACATGCGGGGAAAAAAATGGTCGTGACCAAGATAATGGGCTTGGGATACTAATGGCTAGGAATGTATAGAAGCACAACCGATGAATTAAGGAAATGTGAAGAATGTCAAAAACACCCCGCAGTAAGTTCCAGGGCTAAAAGTGAATTGATCCCTGTCACATCTGCGTGGCCCTTTCAGAAGTGGGGCATGGATATAGTGGGCCCATTTCCTCCTGCGGCCGGAAGTGTAAAATTCTTTTTGGCGGCGATTAATTACTTCACAATGTGGGTAGAGGCTAATCCGTTGGCTACGATTACGAGGAAGCAAGTGAAGAAGTTCGTATGGGAGCATATAGTTTGCAGATTCGGTTTGCCACTTTTCATCATTACAAATAACGGCTATCAGTTTGCAGGAAGTCCATTTAAGGAATGGTGTGAAGACTTGCACATCCGCTAAATGTTTACTTCCGTTGCGCATCCACAAGCTAACAGACAAGTTGAAGGGCCAACAGGAGTTTGGTTGAAGGTATAAATATGCGCTTGGAAAGAATGGGCGGAAGTTGGGTAGATGAATTACCTCACGTGTTATGGGGACCCGAACGATGCCAAAGACAAGTAATGGAGAAACACCATTTAGTTTGACTTATGGAACCGAAGCGGTCATCCCAGCTGAGGTTGGAATCTCAACGCATCGACTACACATGCTAGTAGAAAACAACGATGAAGAGTTAAGAACAAATCTTGATTTTTTAGAAGAAAGGAGAGAAATTACATCGATAAGGGAAAGCAGATACAAAAAGGAAATCGCAAAATACTATGACGAAAAAGTGCGTATACGACAATAAAAAGAGGGAGAATTTGTGTTGCATAACAACGAAGTGAGCAAGGCAGTTCCGTTGCGAAAGTTGGCTCCAAAATGGGAAGGGCCATACATAATCAAAAAAGCGAAGGGAAATGGATCTTATACTCTTCAATAACTTGATGGAATGGAGTTGCCAAGATCATGGAATGGTATGCATTTAAGGGAATGTTATATGTAGTAAATGGTAAGAAGTGGTGAGTTGTTTTGGTTTCCCATGTATTCCCTTGAAATAATCAATAGTGATCAATAAAATTTGCAAATGATATTTTTCCTTTATAGTGTTTCTTCTTTAAATTGTGTATTTGTAGGTATCAAATAGTCACAAATACAAAGACGCATATGTCTTAAAATGCATGTGACAAACAGTATCGGAAATGTAAAAAAAACACTTCGGTGAGTGATTCGCTTCTTTAAAAAAAAGTTTCATACAATAATTATGGACCAATATTCCATACAATATTTATGGACCAAGGTTCCATATAACAATTATGAACCAAGTTTCATATAATGATTATTAACCAAGTTTCATATGATGATAATGAACCAAGTTTCATTATTCCCTAAGTAGGCTCACAATTCAAAAAGGGTCTACTATAAGGAAGAGGTGATCATGCTGGACACCTTGCTAATAGTTAATATTAGCAAAAGCCAGGAGTGGAGACGAACAACTTAGTTGAGGGATGAATCTTAAACACCTAATAAACATCAACTTATACATATTTTTAGACCAAATATCTGTCGCAAAACTTCAAAAATCTGATCTGCTAACTTCAAAACAAGTCTATTTTGTTTTCTTTTTAGTTTTTCAGGTTTGAAAGGGAAAAAATCACAAAAGGACCAGATTATGATAAAAAAAACAGAAGAAAAACATGAAGTTCCAAGATTTATAAAGTTTAGAACGCCCCGTGCCTGACCAAGCACGCCCCATGCCAGTTACCCGAAGCTTCCAGGACACGCGTCTGATTAGCACGCCCGTACCCCTGACTTAGCATGCCCCGTGGAACTGTCCATCTGACATGGCACGACCCGTGCCAAGCTAGGCACCACCCGTGCAATGTCAGAGCGCTGATTCTCGCAGATCTCCCTAACACGGCACACCCCGTGCCAAACTAGGCACGATACGTTCAAATTTCGTAAGCTGCCTATAAAAGCCGGCCTCCTCCTCATTTGCAATTGGCTCAATTCTTTTATTCTTCTCCCATGTATTGAGTCGTTTGGTATTTCGAGTCTTGTAATCAAGTTTATAAGAACTTTAACTTAAGTAAGAATTTACAAGCTTTTGTCTATGAATCTTCCCTTTCTCTTAAGCAAATCATTAAAGCCATGCTTGGCTAAACTCCTATACTTACTTGGGAAGTAACAAACCTTTGGCGGGTTGATTAAAAACCTTATAAGCTCGCTTAATGTGTGTTTAATGACTTTATGAAAACTCTTCTTATTGAAAGTTTATTACTGATTTTTTGAACAAAACGTGCTCTATGTATCATAGACCATTTGGGGTGTCGAAATCCCAAAGGCCGGACTTGTGACACCCGGTCGGGGGACGATGCATGATCCGGAAGGTGACTCGCGCCCCATGCTACATGATATGTTCGAGGTCCTTATGTCTATGTAAGCAACTCGGTTGTCACGCAAGTGCGGACTGAAAGTATTTGGTTGGGTATGGGGATTGGTAATATTTTGTCACTTCACGGAAGCCGAGATGGTACGTGTTTGTGAATTTGGCTCTGGTTACGCCGGACGTGCATGCGCGAGAGCGGTGCACGGAAGAAACGGACCTTAGTCCCTTAATAATATAATTTTCATAATAAAATAATCCGGCACGTAGGGTTGTTCCCCTGCTGGTTCATGACGGCGTGTCGAGTACGGTAAGTCGGCCGGTTTGAGGGACTCGTAAC
Organism: Deinandra increscens subsp. villosa; assembly: GCA_039602395.1. Classification (NCBI taxonomy): domain Eukaryota; kingdom Viridiplantae; phylum Streptophyta; class Magnoliopsida; order Asterales; family Asteraceae; genus Deinandra; species Deinandra increscens. The sequence continues at coordinate 5,421,792 of JBCNJP010000008.1, read as the reverse complement.
TAAGTGGTATTAAACCACTTCGTTTGTTCCCTAGCAGCACCTTCCCTTGGCATTCGTACTCATCGTAGACGATTGGTAGTTGGATGGTGAACCAACCTAAGAATCCGAAAGGTGGTTGGTCTTCTGCTAGTGAATAATCTTAAGCAAGATTATAAGTGTTTGTTAAACATTCCTCAACCACTGGTAAGTTCTCCTAAGTAACATTAACTTCGATTTACATTTCTCTAAAATACCATCTTATTGCTTTTCTTTTCTTTTATTTTCTTTTTAAAAATGTTTCCTTACAACTAAAGTTAGACTTGGCTAGAAGATAACAGCGGAATGAGTATCCAGAGCTCTCACTTTCCATTGTGTCCTGATCGAACCCGATTCAACTTACCACTACTATACTGCCCATGATGGGTATACTTGCCCATGTAATGTGGTGCAATAGTAGTTGTCAAGTAAATCAGGTATTAGAAATTTAAAAGCTTAAAACTGCTAAAAAGGTTTGAAAAATATAGCCATATTTTATATACACCTCAGCACACACCAACACCCAATTAAGCTCCCCGATGGTCGCAAGTGTCACTGAAATAATTTTATTTATGATGTGAACTTGTGGGTTTTGTTATGTGAGAATAACGAGATCAACACTTGTAAAAGAAAAATGCAAGTGATAAAGCTCATAAGAGCATGTGTCCTTGATTGGGGTAATACAAGTATTTCGGTAAGAAATTTAAAGATGTTAAGACTCTTATCAGATGAGCGCATCTTATAGGGGGAAAACACGTGCGAATTCTTTCTTGAAAACTTGTGGCTATCCTTGCAAGATGGTTCCATGAACTTGTGAAGAAGAAGCCTAAGTTTCTTAAAATGTTTCGTGTTTTGAAACTAAGGGAGAAGCGGTTACGGACTGCTACTGCGACAAGAAATGATGTAAAAGCAACATTAAAAATAAAAGTATAAGTGAAAAAGAGTCCTTTCATAAGGACAACCACAAGAAAACAAATTAGAGGTTGATGGAAGCAAAAACACATGCGTATATCAAGTGATAAAGCCATAGAGACACTAGATTAATAGTACCAAAGGTAGTTGCGACACATGCAAACTACCAAAAAGTTCAAAAGGGGCACAACACATCCAAACAGAGTTATGTCTTAAAAATGCCACAACATAAGTGGACTTTTAGGAAAGTGATAAAACTTTAAGAAAACTACTAGGATGAAGGAGGAGCATTTGGCTGAGTAGACTTGAGAATGTCTTCAATAATTTATGGATCTGCTGCATCAAGTTTGGTAATCTTGTCTACAAGGTCGAAAGTGGCTAATTGAAGAGCACCAAGAGCTTCAATTAAATTCTCTTCAGCCGGTTGTAACAGTGATGCCACGGGCAGCATGATAGAGACCACAATGAATACCCTCATTAAAGTCACGAGTGTTAACAGCTGAATTCACATTCAAAGCAATAGGAAAAATACTTCCTTTTACTCGTCTCGACAACATGTCACTTCCAACAGCTAAAAGCCATTTGCTTCGATCTGATAAGGACTTCACTTCCGCTTCAGCAGCGACTTTTTCCTTCTACAATTCAGTAATTGTCACTTGCAACTCTTTCATCTTTGCCTTTGATGATTCAGCTTCTACAAAGGCACGCGGAAATATAATATGAAAAATAGAAAGATTAAAAGATAATTTGAATAATGAATAATCATACCATTCTTGTTGTTTTCGGAGGATAACTTCAAAATGCGGCATTCATCTTCAAGAGAAGAGACTTTGTTTTTCAACATTTGTTCGCTCGCGAGTGCTTGGGACTTTAAGGAAGCTACATTCTCTTGAGCGGCTTTCAAATATCTCTCGGCTTTCAAATTTCACTCTCTAGCTTCAGAAATTTCACATCCGTTTCCTTGGAAGAGCCGACCACCTTGAGAATAGCGTTAAGATTATGAAGTTCCTCAACCTTAGCTTCAAAAATAATCCAACGGCCATAGAGGTCTGCCAAAAGGTTCTGGTTCTTAGCATGCGTGACAACCAACTCGTTAATAAACTTCTCATGAAGAATGTTTTATGTTCCAATAATGTTAGCAGGAGTTTGGCTAAACAAAGTTAATTTTTTCGCAACTGAGGGATTAGAGCAACTATCATTGTTTAGAATATCCCAACTAGGGAAAAATTTGGTAGAAGGCTCAGCATTTTGAGGTTTTTTTTGCTGCATTAGAGCGAAGAGTCACAAGGTTGATCTCTTCTTTAAGCTATTCAGAGGTAAGGACAACAAAAAAATGGAAGTTCTTTCTTAGAAGAAGCAGAGGGCTTAGCAAGTGTGACATCAGGGGATGAGGAAACAATGGCCTTCTGCAACATAGATAACGGGTTCTCATCAGGGTCAATAAAACATTCAGGGGAATTTGAAAAGAAGGCTGTGATAACAAAGTCATCAGAAATGATAGGTGTTACCAGGGGATCCACCGGTGATTGTGAGACAGGCTCTTCATCGGAAAAATCATCTAAAGTCAATTCCTGGGTAGAAGAAATGGTTGTGTCCTTGGAGTGGGAGAATCATGGATAGAAAGACGAGGAGATTTACGCTTCAAGTGAACCACAGTATTAGATTGAGGGGCTTTGCCAGGTCTCTTCTTTTGATTCATTGGTGGGAGATTCGCTTTGATGGTAGATACGACTTCTTTAGAGGAGGAAGGGGTTTGCTTCTTGGGTGCTCCAATGGGAGGAATTCCTTTCTCTGAGTCAACATGAGCAACTAGCATGTCTGTTGTAGTTGAGGTGTTCGAAGGCTTTTCAGTGGCATGTGTGTCACACTCTGAAAACGGCGAAATGTAGGCATGTGACTGATAGGCATCATGGTCATTGTTATGAATGAACGACCTCTAAATGATCATTTTGAAAAGTCATTTGACTTTGAAACATGAGTCATAAATATTTATTTAAAATACTTAATGTGGCAGCGGAAAAAGTGGTAGTGGTATGACATGTTTAAAGTTTCAAAAGACATAGTTTTGAGATTTAAAAACGTAACAGCCCTAGTGTGTAATGCAATTAAATCTCCAAAAGACATGCATGAATATGCTGCATGCAGACCATGAAAAGACAAGCAGGATCCACAGATTGACTTCATGAAATGCATCGCTAATTACCTGAGAAATTGTTGATGAGTCCACAGGTTTTATGACACATGAAAATGTTTGAAACAATGTTTAAAATATTTGGTCGTCAAGATATTATATAGTTGATACTGAGGTTGTAAAGACTATACATGAACCCTGAATTCAAAAACTAACTGATTACTCACCCCTGGTCTCCTAGTCCAAGTACACCGAATGACCAGAATAACTAATGTACCCCTTGCCCATAACCGTGGAGTCAAGATTAGAGCGACCAAATCAGGACAGGGTCGTCAACCCAAATAGATCTATTCACAAGCTATCGTTTCGAATGAATTGATTGAATTCAATTAATAGTGGGAATTTAGGCATATAGCATGAATCAACATGAATACACAGATTTGACTAGTATGAAAAGAACATGCAATCAATACATGTTACAGCTATCAATAATAACAGACAAAAATGATTTTGAATTGGTATTCATTGAATTTTCCCCCACAGTTTGAAAACAGAAATGTATTAAAAGGGGCCATGAAACTCACATGAAATGATGATGAACTGACAGATATGAATTGAAATGAAGCAGCCTAGCAAGCGTCTACAATATAATAATAAGACAGCTTAGGGTTGACTATATTGGGTAAATGAATACGTCACCCAATGTTCGATGCTAAGTCTTGACAAGAAATTACCCGATGATATTGATTGAAATCTTGAATTATTAATTGTTGGCAAACAAATAATATAAAGTTATGAAAGTGATTATTTATTTGAATAAATAAATAATATTTGGTTTTTCACGTATAGAAAATATTATATTGAAATATATATTTATTTTCAAAATTGACACAAAGATATATATATTTGTTGGTACTAGAATTCAGGAGATTATGAGCAGCTCGAATCAGCTCGCAAGCACATCGTTGTAAGGATCCTGAATTATATTTCATGACTAACCATTGCTTTTTTCCTTTTTGTTCATTGTTCGCAGGATAACTCGAGCATGGATCACGTGTCCTAAAGACTCGGTCAACTAACAGAAACGTGGACCAAGTGGACTTCAAACGGCTAATTGGAGAACGTGGAGTTAGTTGCTAATTTTTAGGGGATGTTGTTATGATGTAATTCGTATTTAATGGAGCTCTAGGCTTACACACACACACAACCTTTTTACGATTACGATTCTCTGCTACACTTAGATTACGAGCTCATTTCGTTTGTACTAAGAACGTTCATTATATAAATGTTTTAGGAGGCAGGTACTTTGAACCGGCCCTCGAGGTTTTTTTCTAGGTTCCTTGAGGATACTCAAGGATTCCTGGATTTTCCCTCGTTACATCCTCGTGTCAATCTACGCAATTATATTCTCATCCCTATTTACATCAAACACACTACCTCACATACGGAGTTTGATCAACTAATTGCTTAGGCAGTTTTTGACCAAAACAATTTGGCGCCCACCGTGGGGCAAACGGTGTTTGAATTCAGCTAAGAGCCTTGATCTTCTTCCTATAATCGATTCTTGAAAATGTCGAGCGAACAAAAAATTACTTCGAAATCTGTTTCATCCACTAAACCGGCTGTCGACACTGGTCTCCCCCCAATGATGAAGAAAGTGACCGGCACCGACGCTAAAAGAGTGGAATATCCTACTTTTCAGGGATCTCAAGGTATGTCCACTTACTCTGCTATTTCTAATAATGATCTCTATGTTTTGATCAGGGAAATGAAGTCTCATGTGGGTGAGCAAGCCAAAACCAACGAGAAAATGATGAAGGAGATCATGAAATTAAAGAAATCAAAAAACCAGTAGAGGAAATTAGCCCTTTGATGCCAAGATCATTCGGGTTTGACTCTCCCGAAATATCGGAACAGCCAAAACAGAAAGCGAATCCCTCTACTGTTCCAAAGCCAGGCATTGCAACAACTACTACTGCAGGATTCTCAGGCTCTCAGCATCAGAAGACTTCCAGGGTGACAGATCTGGAATACTCTGGGTTCTACTCCGAGCAACCCCCAGAATCTTACTACAGTGGATATGGAAGTCAGCAGCTGCCGAGATGCTCGAGTCAGCAACCAGCCGGGTTTTTAAGCCATCCAATGCCAATGGTATCAATGCAACAACCTGTATCTCAACCACAGCGGTTTGCTGTGACGAACCTTCATGAGCCTTGGAGCCAGCAGTCAGCAGCACCTACTCCTCAAATGCTTCAGGGATCTTCATCTCAGCCATTCCAACAATGTCGGAGCCGCTTCCGAGCTGCTCAGGATCCTCAAGGATCCTTATTTTCTTATCCTACTGTCTCTGCAGGCACAATCCCAGGTTCATCTCAAGAGATGCATGAGGGAGACTTCATCCCCATGCAAGTGGGAACTACAACTGACCCAACCATCCATAGAGATGCTGAATATGGACCCCAGATCCATCTCCAAACTTCCAGGGCTGGTAACAACTTTGATAATTTTTATGCTAACCCTAACCAAGGAATTGTGCAGTATGCAGGTATCAACCCGACTATTGCTAGGGAACTTCAGAGGTTAAAGGACATGATCTCAAGTGTTCTCGGTGTTATACGACCAATTCCCGAAGTGCCGGCAGGCAGCCACATGGTTTCTAGATTCGCATGGCCCATTTGTGACGTAGAGATACCAAAAAGATTTCAGACCCCGAACATGAAACTCTATGATGGGACCACAGATCCTGAGGAGCACGTGGCACAATACAGGGAACGAATGGAAATCAACCCCATTCCTGCAAACATCAAATAAGCCTGCTTGTGCAAGGGATTTGGCTCAACATTGACGGGACCAGCCTTGAAATGGCTGCTCAGTATTCCTCCTAATACCATTACTTCTTTTCCCCATTTAGTTAACTTGTTTAATAACCAGTTTTCTTGCAGCAGGAGCTTTGAGAAGCTCACTGGCGATTTGTACAGAATAGTTCAGAAGCCTAACATATCCCTGAGGGATTATGTGGCCAGATTTGGTCGAGAAGCTCTGGACATTCCCAACCTAGATATGGCTGCTGCTGTAGAGGCTTTCAAAATGGGGATTAGAGGAGATTCCCACTTTTATGATGATTTGGTTATGACTCCTTGCAGGAACCTTGATGAAGTTAGAACAAGGGCATTAAGGTTCATCAGGCTAGAGGATGATAAGAAGATCCAAAAAAGAGGTGACGAACCATCAGGCAGAAGGACAGATTCTCCCGGAAAACAACAACGAAACAAACCTTATTATCGAAACGATAATCCTAGGGTCAACGAAGTTGAAGAAGAGGACGACGAAGAAAACTTCCCAAAGGTATCTGATTATTGCTTTTCAACTGACATAGGTGGTTTGTTATGTGCCTTGCAGGATCTAGGTGATAAAGCTAGGTGGCCAAGAAAATCAGAAAAACCAGGATCGTGGAAGGATAAGTCTAAGTGGTGTGCTTACCACGAAGACTTCGGGCACTTAACAGATGACTGCATAGCACTTCGGAAAGAAATCAGTTACCTGCTCAGCAAAGGGCACCTTAAAGAATTGTTTGGCAGGAAGAGAAGTAAAACTCAAGAAGCTGCTGAGCTGCCCAAAAGAGCTCAGTCGCCACCAGCAGATGCAAAAGTAATCAACTTCATCTCGGGAGGATCTGACATATGCGGAACCTCTTTCTCATCAGCCAAGAGACATGCTAAGGAGACCAAGATGGATCAAGGCAGTCGACCAAAGAAGAACGCAATATTGACTGAAGACAAAGTCATTTCCTTTGACGAAACTGATAAGCTGGACATCCAGGATCCTCACCACGACAGTCTGGTAATTACATTATGTATTGCTAACCATTATGTTCGCAGGATTCTGATAGACAATGGCAGTTCAGTCAACATTATTCAATTGGACGTGCTTAAAAAGATGAGCATTCCAGAAGAAGAGATAATCCCAAGATCCTCGGTGTTAGTAGGATTCAGCGGAGAAACCAAGCATACGGTTGGAGACATCAGACTTCCTGTTTACATTGAAGGAGTCAAATCCATGCAGAAATTCTGCGTCATTGACTCCCTTCCTTGTTGCAATGTAATCTTGGGAAAGCCATGGATCCATGACATGAAAGCGGTTCCATCTACCTATCATCAATGTGTAAAGCTTCCCACACCTTGGGGAGTTGTAAGAATACTCAGTGATCAACAAGAAGCCAAAGACTGCTATACTTCTGCGATGAAGAACACCATCAAGTCCAAGCCAGCATAGCAATTAAAGAAACCAGCACGAAGAATTCAGATGACAAAGGAGTTGGAAATCAAAGAAGTTCAACTTAATCCTGAAGATCCTGAAATCAAAGTGCTGGTAGGAACCAATATTCCTGAGGATACTGAGGAGCAGCTCCTGAGCCTCTTGAAGTCCCGAGTCTCGACGTTTGCATGGAAACACGAAGACATGACAGGTATATCTAAAGATATTATTACTCATAAACTTGGTATAGATGATTCTTTCAGGCCAATACATCAGAAGAGAAGGAAGTTCGCTCCTGAGAGAAACATCATAATCCAAGAAGAAGTTAACAGGCTGCTCAAGTCAAAAATGATTAGAGAAGTTAAATACCCTCGATGGCTAGCTAATGTGGTGGTGGTCCAGAAGAAGAATGGTAAGTGGAGGGTGTGTGTAGATTACACAGACCTAAACAAGGCTTGTCCAAAAGACCCATTCCCGCTACCACACATTGATTCTATGGTGGATGCAACTGCTGGACACGAGATGCTGACTTTTATGGATGCATCTTCGGGCTTTCAACAAATTCAAATGGAACCATCAGATCAGGAAGACACGGCCTTCATGACACCCACAGGTATTTATTGTTATATTGCAATGCCTTTTGGTTTACGAAATGCAGGTGCCACATACCAAAGGCTAGTCAACATGATGTTTAAAGACAAACTGGGGGACACCATGGAAGTATACATAGATGATATGGTGGTGAAATCGAAAAAAGCAAAGGATCATCCTAGAGATCTTGAAGCTGCTTTTGATATATTGGACCAGTTCAATATGAAATTAAATCCTTCCAAGTGCCATTTTGGAGTAAAAGCCGGCAAGTTCCTGGGCTTCATGGTTACTGAAAGAGGAATAGAAGCCAGCCCCGAACAGATTCAAGCGATTATAAATTTGAAATCTCCAACGAATGTCAAGGAAGTTCAAAGATTAACTGGAAGGGTAGCAGCACTTAACAGATTCATATCAAGATCATCGGAGAAGAGCAAAGAATTTTATGACATATTGAAGAAGAACAAAAAGTTCGAATGGGGTGAAAAACATGAAGCAGCCCTGAGCTCCTTGAAAGAGTATTTATCATCTGCTCCGCTTCTAATGCAACCAGTCAAAGGTGAACCATTATCTCTCTACTTGGCAGTTTCAGGCAGCTCAGTGAGTGCTGTACTTGTGAAAGATCATAAGGGACAACAGCATCCGGTGTACTATGTAAGCAAAACATTACTAGATGCTGAAACCAGGTATTCTTATCTAGAAAAATTGATTTTAGCTCTCATAATGGCTTCTCAAAAATTAAGACATTACTTTGAAACCCATGTTATTTACGTAAAAACTAACTATCCTATTAAGTGTGTCTTAAGAAAGCCAGAAATGTCTGGAAGAATGGCGAAATGGGCAGTTAAATTAAGTGCCTATGACATCATATACGAGCCAAGAACAGCAATCAAGTCACAGGCCCTTGCAGACTTTGTGGCTGATTTCAGCAGCGATATACTGCCAGAAGTTGAACTAGAGGTCAAGCAGCTCGAAGAAGCTTCAGGCAGCTGGGTCTTGTACACAGATGGAGCATCTAATGTTAGAGGAACAGGATTGGGTGCGCTACTGAAATCGCCACAGGGGGACATTATCCCTCTATCTATCCATTGTGAATTCAAGGCTACTAATAATGAAGCTGAATACGAAGCTTTAATTGCAGGATTACAACTCGCTAAAGATATGGGTATCCAACACATTCAAGTTTTTATTGACTCCTTGTTATTAACTAACCAATTTAACGGATCCTATGCAGTGAAAGGCGAAAGGCTAACCAAATATCTAGACCTTGTAAAACAGTTAGCATTATCCTTTGAAAATTGCAGCATATCACAGGTACCTAGAGAAGAAAACGCGGAAGCTGATGCTTTGGCAAATTTAGCATCATCCTTAAGGATCCCAGAAGGTGTCAAGATTCCCATAACTCACATCCTGACGCCAGCAATCGAAGAACAAGAAGTTAATGATGTCACAACAGATAAAGATCAAGAAATGATAGACTCTCAGGATCCTCAGGAATCCTGGACTTACCCTATCAGGAGATTTATCCAAGAAGGAGAAATCCCCAAAAACGAGAACTCCCGACTCTTCCGAACAAAGGTAATCTCATATTCGATAATAAATGGTATCTTATACAAGAAATCTCTTGCAGGACCATACTTGAGATGCCTCGAGCAGCCTGAAGCACTTGCGGTACTCCAGGATATTCATGAAGGTGATTGTGGCAATCACACTGGGGGCAGATCACTATTTTCCAAAGTATTGAGAACAGGATACTACTGGCCTACTATGAAGAAGGATGCTATGGCCTTTGTTCAGAAGTGTGATGCATGTCAGCGGCACGACAATATCCTCCATCAGCCTGCTGAGCCGCTCCATTCAATATCATCTCCATGGCCGTTTATGAAATGGGGCATGGATATAGTTGGTAAACTGCCCGTAGCACCTGGAGGAAAAGTCTTCATGCTGGCTATGACAGACTATTTTTCTAAGTGGATTGAAGCCGAAGCCTTTGTTCAAGTTAGAGAAAAGGAAGTGATTTCCTTCATCAAAAGGAATATCTTGACAAGATTTGGAATCCCATCAGAAATAGTGTGCGACAATGGGTCTCAATTTATTGGAAAAAGGACGACAAGTTTTTGTGAAGCATGGGGGATAAAGATGGTAACTTCAACTCCCATACATCCACAAGCTAATGGCCAAGCAGAATCGAGCAATAAAATCATCATCAATAATCTCAAGAAGAAGCTAGGAGACAAGAAAGGAAAATGGGCTGAAGAGCTACCTTTTGTATTGTGGGCTGACAGAACGACCTCCAAAAATGCTACTGGTCAAACACCATTTTCCTTAGTATTTGGATCCGAAGCTGTGATACCCACTGAAATGGTGATGCCAACTGCAAGAACAAGCTGCCGGAATTTTGAAGCAAACAAGCAAGAGCTCCTTGAAGATCTTGAAACAATCGATGAAATTAGAGATCTCGCAAAATTTAGGATGGCAGCATACCAGCAAAGGATAGCCAAATCTTACAATAGGAATTTAAGGGTCAGAAGATTTCAAGTAGGAGATCTGGTACTCAGGAAAGCTTTTCAAAACACTACCAATCCGGCACATGGGAAACTCGCACCTAAATGGGAAGGTCCTTACCTAATAGATTCAGAAGCTGGAAAGGGAGCGTACAGGCTGGCTACTATGGAAGGTGAGCTGCTCCCAAGAGCTTGGAATGCGATTCACTTGAAGTTGTATTTTATGTAAGTACTCTCCGGATTCTCTAAGTATATCCAAAAATCCTTGTGTATACTCCAAGGACATCAGGTATGATCTTTATTCTCATTTCAATTTCTTAGTCATTATCTTTGTGAAATGGTTACTAACTTAGGCATCGGAGGGGTGTTAGTCAAACTAACACCCACCCCTCACCAAGCCTTGAAGTATTTTGCAGATGTTCTGAGCTTCTTGTCACAGGCTAGAGGCTGATCACCTCTTCTAAGTATAAGGCATTCAGAATGCTATCAAAGGTTTAGGAGGTTTTCACCTTCTCGTTCACTAATGGGAATCGCCAGGAACGCAGGACCCTCGCCAGGAGCGCATGGTGGTGGCCTATGGTTCAAGGTGGTGCGACCAGTTCATCTAAGGGTGGCTGATAATTTCATCACTGTTGGCCATAGGATGCACTTCAAAATGGGTGGCAGACGTGTCATCTCGTAAAGATTCTAAGGCTTTTGATGTTTTCACGTCAACTAAGGTTTAGGCACTTTCGTGTCTCTCAAGTTTATGGGCTTGACCCCAGTTGGCTTAGTCCCAAGTGTTTTTGAGCTTGTCCTCAGTTTAACAAAGGTTTTTAATGTTTTCACATTAACTAAGGTATAGGCACTTTCGTGTCTCTCAAGTTTTTGGGCTTGACCCCAGTTGGCCAAGACCCAAGATTTGTAAGGTACGTCGCGCCTCAAAAGGCAGATTGGGCTTGATCCCCGTTTAACTCATTTTTAAGTGCTCAAGGTTTACTCTCAGTTTCGTCGAACCTGCCTTGAGGATCCTTAAGAATCCGCAAGGATCTTGACTATTTTGAAGAATGAAGTCCACTTGAACAGGTGACATCGATATTGTTATAAATTTTTTTATTACTAACTAAGTATTGGCAAGCATCATGGTCTGTTAATATCGGTAAAGTTTTATAGACTTTTGAGTTTTTATATTGAACTATGTTATTGAGCATCCTATAGGATCCTCGTTTGAGCATTTTTCCAAATAATTAAAACATACACAACACATCATGATGATCAAAATACTACTAAGTTTTATATTTGCAGGAAATTAGAAAGATTGACCCCAGGCTTCGTCTTGGAACCCAAGATCCCTCCACCTGAGGTCAACCACATTGTCTAAGGAGCTTGGACTTCGCCTTGAAACTCAAGGTCCCTCCATCCAAGCCCCCAAAAGTCAAGTCACCATTGTATCTGTTTCACCACAACCATTGTTTCACAAAAAACCACAAACCACCAAAACGAACAAACTAAAAAAATGGGCTCCGACCTAGTCAAGAATGCCTTCATCGCCCAACTTATCACTAGCAGCCTCCACCTGCTCCACCTCCTTGCCCTTGCCTTTTTCCTTCTCAGCTTCCTTCTCAACCTCCGGCTCGACCTCCTTCTCAGCTTTTTCTGGAGCATCTCCTCTCTCAGTCAACAGCTTCTTGAGGCTCGCCTCCCAGTCCTTAACCGGCCAGCTCTCCGAGGTAAAGCCTTCAGCCTGAGCAGCAGTCGCCATCTCGATCATGCACTCCAGCACACTGATGGCAGCCGAAGATTGAGCATTCTGTTCGGCCAGCTTTAGTGCTTCAGCAGCTGCAGCATCTTTTTCTTTGAGCTGCTTCTCATAGTGGCGTGTGTTGCTGGCTGATGCCTTACTCACCTTCTCAAGACGGAGCGTGGCCTGGTCAAGTTTAAGCTCAGAAGCTTCAAGCTTCTGCTCAGCTGCTTCAAGCTTCTGCTCCATAACCTCCAGCTTGCCTTCGAGATCAATCACCTCGTGGCTCAGCTTGTCGATACCCTGCATCAAAGCATAACGCATCAGAATCAACAAGGGAAGTATTATAATTATAATTTTAACATACTTCTCTATTATTGTGCTATTACTTACAATGTTCACCACAGCTTGCAGCGAGAGCAGCTTGTTAGCAGCTGCAACAGGAGGGAGATCATCGAAGCTGTCCACGTTGATAGTGGAGTCTGGAGCCTTGCGCTTCTTTGCAGAAGAGGTCTTGGACCGAGTGCTGGGAGCTCGAAACTTGGCGGCTGAAGGGTCAGTGGGAGCCTTGCTACTGGTCTCTTCAGGTTTTTCTTTCTTTGCGATGAGCAGCTTGAGGTCCTTGAAGGAGAAATTGGAAGCTGAACCTGGAGCTTCATCATATACAGAAAAAGATCAGTTTCCAGATATCGTAAGGTATAACTTAAGACAAAAGGGGAGAGGGCTCATACAAATACTTGTTGACATGGTTCTTGAGGGGCTGAGAGACTGCTGAGTGATGCTTCTGGCACTTGAAACGTCTTCGGGCTGACAGCTTCTTTCTGCCACTGGGATGCTGAAGAGATCTTTGAGCTTCTTGGAGGATTCACGGGTCGGCTTGATCAGAGCTTCAAATTTGGGCGCTGAAAAATTAAGAAACAAACATGTCAGTCATATGAAATTGAAGAGTATTTGGAATTAAAATGTTACAAAAACTCTTCCTACCCTTGACAACCCACTGGGTAGGAAGGTTCTCACAACCAACAAGGCTACTCCTTTTTACAAAGAAGAATTGACGCTTCCAATCGTGGTCATTGTGGGAAATCCTAGGGATCATCTGAGCTTCTCCGGTTCTAACCTTCAACACAAACCTGCTGTTGCCATGTGTGGCCAATTGGTACACTTTGCAGATCTCGGCAACCCCAATGTTGAGGTTACGAGTCTGGTTCAAATGATGAAGAGAAAGAAGAATTCGCCACACCATGGGCATCACTTGAGAATAGGCGAGGTTGGTGATGGAAAAGAAATCGGTGACCAAGTCCGGGAAAGGAAATGACATTCCGAGCAGGAAGGGGTAGTAAAGGAAACAGACCCAATCGTCGGAGATATGGTCGGCTTTTAAAGACGGATCGAAGGGACGGAATTCAGCTCCGGCGGGAAAGCTTGCAGAACGCTGCAACACTGCGATCTTCCGATCGTCAAAGTTGCAGGTCTCCTCCGCCGTCGCCGGGAGGAGTCCTTGATCAATAAATTCGTCGGCCATTTGGTCGGAGACCATGGCCGATGATCGCAATAGCTTTTTTCCCATTATCGGAAAAGAAAACGAGAAGGAAGATAGAGGAAACTAACCTGGAGAAGATGGGAGAATCTCTAGGGTTTTTCGCCAAAAGATAGCTGTGAACGATAAGGAAAGTGGAGAGAGGACTATAAAGGAGAAATCAAACGGGAACCTCGCCTAGGAAGTTGGGACTAACTAATTCCTCCCAAATCACAGTTAGTTAGCGATAAGGTTTAATTTCAAATTTTCGACAGCTGGCTCGCATGCGCCATCCGCCAAAAATTTGGGGGCAATTGTTGGTACTAGAATTCAGGAGATTATGAGCAGCACGAATCAGATCGCAAGCACATCATTGTAAGGATCCTGAATTATATTGCCTGACTAACCATTGCTTTTCCTTTTTTGTTCATTGTTCGCAGGATAACTCGAGCATGGATCACGTGTCCTAAAGACTCGGTCAACTAACAGAAACGTGGACCAAGTGGACTTCAAACGGCTAATTGGAGAACGTGGAGTTAGTTGCTAATTTTTAGGGGATGTTGTTATGATGTAATTCGTATTTAATGGAGCTCTAGGCTTACACACACACACAACCTTTTTACGATTACGATTCTCTGCTACACTTAGATTACGAGCTCATTTCGTTTGTACTAAGAACGTTCATTATATAAAAGTTTTAGGAGGCAGGTACTTTGAACCGGCCCCCGAGGTTTTTTGCTAGGTTCCTTGAGGATACTCAAGGATTCCTGGATTTTCCCTCGTTACATCCTCGTGTCAATCTACGCAATTATATTCTCATCTCTATTTACATCAAACACACTACCTCACATACGAAGTTTGATCAACTAATTGCTTAGACAGTTTTTGACCAAAACAATATTTAATTTCATTAATGTTATACCCTGAATTTTTGGCTGGTAATCCAGGGTACAGGTATAGACTTAGGGCAGGATTGACCCAGGAATCGTATGACCCAGATTTTAACAGGTGACGCTGAATGACCCTGAATGTATCAGGAGTAAGATAATGTCCCAGGATGTCAACATAATCCAGGGAAGTTCATATTTATTTTATTTATGTTATACGTTATTATGACTCAAGATGAGCATAATCCAGGGTCACCCTTATTGTACGAATGACCCAGCATGTGGAAATGACCCTATATGCTAGGACATTGTTACTAATGCATTTTGTGTCTATATCTGATCAAGGACAAGTTGATAAAGTCTACCAATGGTCGAATGGGATGAGCTGGAGACTTATTTTGCACGTGGTCAAAAGGTGTTAGCTGAAAACTCGGTCAACCAACTGAAAAAGACGTTGAAGAGAAGATCCCTGGAATATCGGACAAGTTTTTGAAGAGCTAGGAGTATAAATAGGACACTTAGTCATTTCATTTAGCTCACTCGAGCATTACACATTGTATTCTCGTATTCAATTCTCTGTTTACTCACTGTACTCAAATGATTTTGTGATCAATAAATTGGTAGCGTGTGTTATCGCTACCCGGGGTTTTTATGCCGGCGGTGCCTTAGAGACATCTAAGGGCTAAGGGCTCTTCCCTATTCAAGGCTTCATTTGTGTCATCAACTTTTCTTAATCGATTTCATAATTAAACTTACGTTTTTACCCAAGATTCTGACTTTTGTCCCTGGAATTCAACTATTGTCCCAGGATTTTTGCAAACAGTTTTTGTATCTCAATCCTAGGCACCAGGCCTCACAATCTTATTTGGTTCAAATCTTACTAATTTTGCTTAAGTAATTTTTAGCCAAAACAATTTGGCGCCCACCATGGGGCAATTGGTGTCAATCTTTAGTCAAACTCTTTTAAGGTTCGTCGTAAACTTGATTTTTACCGAAATCTATTAAAAAATGTCGACACAAATGAACACCTCAAATGTTTTGGTTTCTGCTGTGACTACCTTAACAACTGGAGTCACCCCATCGGCTCTAAGATTCAGTACTTCGACAAGTGGAGTCACATCACCGGCTCCAAGGTTTAGCACTTCAACTTCAGCTACACACAACGATGGACCGACAGTCAACCATGAACTGATCGAGACTGAAAACACCCTAGAAGACCCTATCATGATATCCAATAATGATATCCTGGGCACATTCGGTAAGATGGAGCGCCACATGGAACTCCAACAAAAGGTGAACCAGGAATTCATGACCCAATTGACGAGCATAAGATCAGAGTTACTCAGGGCTACATCAGTTCAGCCTTCTCCACTCGATCCCAGAATTCTGAATTTTAGCACCCCTGGAAGCGATTCCAGGGTACATGAAGGTGTCACCTCACTGGACAGGAGATCAACATCCTTTGCTTCTCAGATGACCCAGGCTGATTTACCCAGGATGTCCACCATCAGGGAACCATTCGTTAATCCTGGGACAAATATGACCCGAGATGTCGGTAACACCCCCCTAAACTTTCGTCCATTATGCTAATACTAACATTTCAGTGCAGGATCCAGGGATCAGCCCATCAATGGAACGAGAGATCAAAAAACTCAAGCAGATGATCTCAAGTGTCCCAGGAGTTGTGTAGCCTATCCCTGAAGTTGGACCGGTGAGTCATAGATTGTCCAGGTTTGCTCCACCGATCTGTGACGTGGAGATACCCAAGAGGTTTCAAACACCTAACATGAACCTTATGATGGCACGACAGGCCCTGAAGAATATGTGGCGCAGTACCGTGAGAGAATGGAGGTTATTTACATGCCCCCTGAAATTAAGGAGGCATGCCTATGTAAAGGATTCAGGTCCACCCTAACAGGGGCAGCCTTAAAATGGCTTCTGAATCTTCCTCCTTACTCTATTACTTCATTTTCACACTTGATTAATTTATTTAACAATCAATTATCTTCCAGCCGTAGTTTTGAAAAAGTAACAAGTGACTTGTATAGGGTAACTCAGAATGCAGGTGAAACTCTAAGAAATTACGTTAGCAGGTTTAGCAGAAAAGCCTTGGAAATCCCAAACATGGACATGGCGACTGCAGTCCAGGCCTTCAAGATGGTACTTAACAAAGACTCACCATTCTATGAAGATCTGTTCATTAACCCGTGTCACAAGATGGACGAAGTTCGTCAAAGGGCTCTACATTTTATCAGGCTAGAGGAGGACAAGAAAATCCTAGGAAAGGGTGAATTCTCCCCAGGATTCAATAGCTCCAACAGGAAATCAGAATCATCGCATCCTAGGTCACAACGATCTAAGCTGGTTTGGCTAAAAATTACTTAAGTTGATTTAGCAAGATTTGAACCAAATAAGATTGTGAGGTTTGGTGCCTAGGATTAAGATACGAAAACTGTTTGTAAAAATCCTGGGACAACAGCTAAATTCCAGGGAAAAAAGCCGAAATCCTGGGTAAAAATGTAAGTTTAGTTATGAAATCGATTAAAAAAGTTGATAACACAAATGAAGCCTTGAATGCAAGTAGGAACACCGAGAATTTTACTAGGGAAAAGCCCTTAGCCCTTAGATGTCTCTAAGGCGCCGCCGGCATAAAAATCCTGGGTAGCGATAACACACGCTACCAATTTATTAATCACGTAAATGTTTGCGTACAGTGAGTAAACAGAAAATTGAATACGAGAATACAATAAGTAAAGCTCGAGTGAGTTGAAAGAAATGACTAAATGTCCTATTTATACTTATAGCTCTTCAACAACTTGTCCGATATTCCAGGGATCTTCTCTTCAATGTCTTTTTCAGTTGGTTGACCGAGTTTTCTGCTAACAACCTTTGACCACGTGCGAAATAAGTCTTCAGCTCATTCCATTCGACCGTTGGTAGACTTCGTCAACCTGTCCTTGATCAGATATAGGCACAAAACGCGTTAGTAACAATGTCCTAGCATGTAGGGTCATTTCCACATGCTGGGCCATTCGTACAATAACAGTGACCCTGGATTATACTCATCCTGGGCCTTAATAATGTATGACAAAAATGTAAATCTCCTTGGATTACGATGACATCCTGGGACATTACCGTAGCTCTGGCGCATTCAGGGTTACTAAGTCTTACTTTTTAAATTCTGGGTCACACAATTCCTTGTTCTATCCTGCTCTAAGCCTATACCTATACCCTGGATTACTAGCCGAAAATTCAGGGTATAACAATTTCCCCCAAATTTTCGCAAGTTATAGATAAGTATAACAGCTGTGAAAATTTCAAATTGGGGTCTAATCCTCCTTTGTTTTGATCAACGAGGATCCACTATTTCACGTCGAGGGGTAACATCCCATCACCTCTGCAACTTCTAACCTCCATAAATACTAGCTTTAACCTCTCCTCTCCACCATTAACTTTTTCGAGAGCATTAGGATTTCTGGCTTCTTTTCTCCGACCAGGTAATCTTCTCCTTCTAGCCTTTCCTTTTCTTTCTTTTCGATCATGACTCGTAAGAAAATCCGGTCGGAAACCCTGGCTAAAAAGACAGGGATCGAGAATTTCCTCGATCAAAACTACCTGCAGAATCGGGAGTTAGAAATTTGTACCTTCACCGATGCCGATATAACCGCATTGTCGTTGTCGGGCCGCCTTCCCCCTAGCGCTGAAATCAGGCCCTTCGATAGAAGAATAAGGTCAGATTTTAGCTCTGAAACATGGTTAGCTTCCCACTCACCCATTTTTCCATGGGTTTGTCTTTTCCTTTCACCGGCCTTCTGGCTGAGTTCTTTGAGGCCACCGGCCTTGCTTATGCCCAAACCCTCCCCATTATATGGAGAATCCTGGGCACTCTTGATTGTCTCAACAGGGAGTTTGACTCTCTGGTTGGGTTATCTGAACTAGCCCTGGGTTATGAACTCAAATCCCATGGTAGCAACCGGTTTTTGTTCAAGGCTCTGAACAAGGAGGTTCAAATGGTTCCTCGGGCTTCATTTCATGAGGAGTGGAAGGGAAAGTTTTTCTTTGTCAGGAGGTCAACTGTCCCAGGAGGGATGGATCTTCCGATTAGGTGGAAGGTAGATGGTAGGTACTCACTTGCATTAGGGATTAGGATTTTTTTATGATTACAAATTATTCAAACACTGACCTTGGATTTTATTGTTTTGCAGTGCCTAGCTTGAGTTCAATTGGCCCAGCAAATCCAGGGGCATTTGAAAGGTTCGAAACATTCCTGATCATCACCGAGGAGGACTGAGAATTTAAGGCTGATTCCCACCAAGCTGCTTCTTCCACCTCCCATAGCATGTCTAGTTGTAAGTATTCTGGGACCCTGCCTTTTAACCCTTGGATTTTGTCTATTTCTTATGGTTCTGTCTTTCAGCTGTTGCCACCCCCATCAACCTCGAGAACGTAGACCTGGACGACCTTCTGCTGGGTGGATCTGAGCAAGACATCCAGGTCCTGGCCACTGTGAAAGCTGAGCCCATGTCTGCCCCCAAAGCTCCGTCTTCAAGGGCCTCTAGCACAAAACGTAAGACCAGGGCTGCCGCTGCTGCTCCTTCTCTGCTACCCCTGGAAAATATGGATGCTGCCGAGCTGCTCACACATGCTGAGGCTTCCTCTCGCCAAGTAAGTAAATTCTGGGTACCCCTGAATTTTCTGTAAAGTTAAGCCATTTAGGATCTAAAATATATATTTAAATTACGTTGTCATGCAGATTGCTGGGCGATTCTTCGAGCTGGTCCGGGCTGCCGATAAGCGTACCCATGATGCTAAGTCTTCAGCCAAGAGGGAGCTTGCTTCCCTGAACAAGGAGCTGAACATGACCAGGGCGACGGCCAACAAAAACCTTGGGCTAGTGCAGGACCTGGAGAAGAAGGCAGTGGATGCACGGGCTGATCATGAGGCTGCTCTGGCTGCAAAGGGTGATGAGGGTAGGCTGATAGCCCGCATCTCACTCCTCCAGTGCAGGTTGAAGATGGCGAAGGAGGCAAGGGACCTGGGGTTCCAGAACCCCAAATGGGATGTGACCGGATGGGCAACCAAACTGCGCGAGCTAGGCGCAACCATCCCTGCTGGGTATGACCCTGAAGCCGACCCTGGAACCAGCAAGGTCACCCCATTCTAGGGTTCCGCTGACCACGCCTTGGACATCGACCAGCCCAAGGAGGGGGATGTGCCAGCCCAGGGGCCCAAGGCAGCAGAGGAGGTATCGGTGGAAGAAGCTAAGGAGACGACCCAGGATGAAGCTTGAAGGTTGGGGGTCATCTTCTTGTTTTTTGTGGTTCTTGTTTAAAAACAATTTTAATTTTCTGTTTGTGATGTGATACCGGTTGAGTTTCCCGGTTTTTTGTTTAAGACAATATGCCCCACCCTTGGATTATGAATCCAGGGTTTCTGACATGTCCCCATCCTGGGGTGGCTGGAGCTCTTCCGGACCCAGGATGGGCCTTTTAATATAATTGTCTTTAGTTACATGCTTATGTTTGAAACGTTTGAAATATGTTTGCTGATGTAAGAAATCGTTCTAGGGTTTACCTTAGTAATCCTGGGTTGCCCCCAAGATTTTAGGAATCCTCGTTGTTTTAGTAGTCTTGTGAATGTCACCTGTCATATGAATATAACAATTAGAATTAACTAGCCAAGTAGTTAATTTACTTGGGTTTTAACCGTTATGACTCTAGATTAGGATAATAATCCTGGGCTATTAGGTAACCTTTAAGATATTCCTAGGGTCATGCCCGGTGCCGTACTGGCGAACTAGGGATTTCCTCTTAGTCGTACTGACTGACTAGGGCATGTCGTCGGAGACTTAAGTTGGTACGTCAGCACCAATCCATCTTGAAAACGCGTTAACCGTTTTAAACCTTAAGGGATCCGCATATGTCCCTGAATTGGGAGGTTGCCACCAATGCTATCAACATGGATGATCCCACAATCCCAGGGTTTCATACTTGGATCACGCGCGTCTCGGGCGAGGCAAAAATTGCCACGTGCGTCCCGGGAGAGGCGTGGTGGCCTATATTCGGATGGAGGAAGCTTAGTCCTCAAACCTTAGGAGTGTGTTTAGGCCTTACCCAATATGGAAGTGAGATGGCCAATCTCAAACTTAGGAGATATACGCTGATTGTTGCGGACTTGGAGTATTTTGAGTATGCTTCGTTCCATGTACCTTGAATTTCTGAACATCCTGCATCTTGGGTACTCTGAATCATAGGATATCCTGGATTCTGAGCAACCCATTTGACGGAACATAGATCTTAGCGAATTTAGGGTATTGAATAACAATTTCGAATAAAATGTAACATGTAACTGATGTTAATGAATAAATAATGAAGGTAAGCATATAAAGAAACAAACGAAATAAATTAAGTGAGAGAAACTGACCCGTATTTCCATCATTGATTTAAAATCAAACACATACCTGGGTAGCTAAATTCTGGGACGGGGAGCCTTACATGAAATATGCCTTCAAGTGTATTGCATTCCAAGGCCGTGGTAGTAGTTCTCCTTCCATATTAGCTAGCCAATATGCCCCCTTACCAGCCTCAGAATCAATCAGGTAGGGACCTTCACATTTGGGAGCCAACTTTCCATCCCTTGGATTTGTCGTGTTCTGAAATGCCTTTCTAAGGAGTAGATCTCCCACTTTAAACCTTCTGATCCTCACATGCTTATTGCAGGTCTTAGAAATTCTTTGTTGATACGCTGCCATCCTCCAAGCCGCTTGATCTCTTAGTTCATCCAGGGTATCTAAGTCTTTAACCAGGGACTGATCATTCGAATCCTGCGTCTGACCACTGACCCTGAATGTTGGGACCACCATTTCAGTTGGGATAACCGCCTCAGTACCAAAGACCAAGGAAAATGGGGTTTGGCATGTGGCATTCTTGGATGTGGTCCTATCTGCCCATAATGCCAAGGGTAGCTCATCTGCCAATCTTCCCTTCTTCTCTTTCAGTCTCTTTTTCAAGTTGTTTATTATAATCTTGTTGCTTGATTCAGCCTGGCCATTAGCCTGAGGATGTACTGGTGTTGATGTTATCATCTTTATACCCCAGGATTCGCAGAATCCTGTGGTTCTACTCCCAATAAATTGGGATCCGTTATCACAACCAATTTCGGATGGCACCCCAAATCTTGTTAAAATGTTTCTTTTAATAAAGGATATGAATTATTTTTCCCTGACTTGAACGTATGCTTCGGCTTCAATCCATTTTGAGAAGTAATCCGTCATAGCCAGCATGAATACCTTTCCTCCAGGGGCCTTGGGTAGTTTTCCAACGATATCCATTCCCAATTTCATGAAGGGCCAGGATGCTGGAATAGGGTACAATGGTATGCAGGCTGGTGAGGGACATTGGCGTGTCTTTGACAAGCGTCACATTTCTGGGAGAAATCCTGGGAATCTTTCCTCATGGTAGGCCAATAATACCCTTTCTAAGAATCTTGGACATTAAGGACCTGCCCCCTGTATGGTTTCCACAATCACCCTCGTGGATATCCTTGAGCACTTCTTGGGCCTCATCCTTCTCCAAGCACCTCAGATATGCACCTGCATAAGATTTTCTATACAATATGTTCTAAATAATCACGTACCTGGCTACTCTTACTCTAAATGCACGAGCATCCTTCTCGTCCCTTGGAATAGTACCATCCTGCAAATATTGAATAATTGGTCTGGTCCAGGATTCCTTCTAGGTTGAAGAATCCTGGGTACTAGATACCAGGATTTTATCTTCTGTATCGGAATCCTGGGTATCTATACCTTGGTCTATAGCTGGTGTTAATATATGAATTTTAGGAATATGAGTGTCTTCAAGTGCCTTGAATGCTGAGCCTAGGTTCGCCAATGCATCTGCTTCAGCATTTCCACCCCTTGGTACTTGTTGAATATTAAAATTTTGAAAATCCTGGGACATTCTTTTTACCACCTCCAAGTATTTGATTAATTTCTCTCCTTTAGCTGTGTAGGTCCCATTAAAATGGTTAGCTAAAAGAAGAGAGTCAACATATACCTGGATGTGCTGAATTCTCAAGTGTAATGCTAAGTGTAACCCAGCAATTAGGGCCTCATACTCAGCTTCATTGTTAGTTTCTTGGAATCCACATCTAACAGCCTGGGGTATCATGTCCCCCCTGTGGCGATTTCAGTACAATTCCTAGGCCTGTCCTCCTGATATTTGATGCTCCATCAGTGAACAAAGTCGAGCACCCTGAAATTTCTTCCTGTTGAAGCTGTTGGGATTCATGTCTGCTTCTTGTTGTATGTCAGTACTGAAATCAGCCACAAAATCAGCTAGAGCCTGGGATTTTATAGCTGTTCTGGCCTCGTAGATCAGATCATATGCACTCAGCTTCACCGACCACTTAGCCATTCGAACTGCTAAGTACAGGGACAAGGGCTCCCCTGGATTAGGCTTTATCAACAAGGGCGTTGTGGATAAGTATACCTTCAAATCCTGGAACGCTTTCTCATGCTCTTCTTTCCACTCGAATTTCTTGTTCTTCTTCAAGATGTCATAGAATTCCCTACATCTTTCCGAGGATTTTGATATAAATCTATTCACGGCAACAATTATACCTGTAAGCCTTTGAACATCCTTGGTGCTAGATGGTGATTTTAGGTTGGCAATTGCCCTGATCTGCTCTGGACTTGCCTCTATACCTCTTTTGGTTACCATGTATCCCAGGAATTTGCCTGCTCCAACCCCGAAATGACATTTTTCAGGATTTAGCTTCATGTTGTATCTATCTAGGATGTCAAAGGAATCCTTAACATCCTGGACATGGTTGCTGATGACCCTGGATTTCACCACCATGTCGTCGATATACACTTCCATCGTGTCCCCCAGTTTTTCTTTGAACATCATATTAACCAATCTCTGGTATGTTGCCCCTGCATTTTTTAGTCCAAAGGGCATAACTATATAGCAATATATACCTGTTGGTGTTATGAATGCTGTGTCTTCTTGATCCTGGGGCTCCATCTGAATCTGCTGAAATCCTGAGGTGGCATCCATGAAGGTCAACATTTCATGGTCTGCCGTTGCGTCAACCATGGAATCTATGTGTGGTAGAGGGAATGGATCTTTCGGGCATGCATGGTTCTGGTGCGTGTAATCTACGCATACCCTCCATTTACCGTTTTTCTTACTTACTACCACCACGTTGGCTAACCACTTGGGAAATTTCACTTCTCTGATCATCCTTGCTTTTAATAGTCTGTCCACCTCGTCCTGGATTATGACGTTCTTTTCTGGTGCAAACTTTCTTCTCTTTTGGTGTATAGGCCTGAAAGAGTTATCAATTCCAAGTTTATGTGTAATCACGGACTTAGAAATACCTGTCATGTCGTCATGGGACCAAGCAAAGGTTGACATCCTGGTCCTGAGTAGGTGTATTAATTGTTCCTCTATTAGCCCTGGAATATTTGTTCCAATATAGACTTTTTTCCCTGGATTTGAAGGATCCAACTCAACAGCTTTGACATCGTGTTCCCTCGCCTCCAGGGCTTCCCGAGCCTTTTTCTTTAATTGTTATCCTTGTTTTGTTTGGAGGATATTTTCATCGATGTAGTGTAACATTCCTTGGCCTCTTGCTGATCGCTGTGGACTGTAATCACACCCCAGGGTGTCGGCAGCTTCACACATTGATGGTACGTTGAGGGTACAACCCTGCTATCATGAATCCAGGGTCTACCAAGGATTACGTTGTACCCGGAAGGAGCATCCATCACACAGAAACGTTGAACCGAGTTGAGCTCTTCTACATAGACCGGAAGCTTGATTTCACCCAGGGTATTCTTTGTCTCGCCACTGAAACCCACGAGTATCGTGGATTTTGAGATGATATTTGAATGCGGAATTCCCATCTTTTGCAAAGCCTCCAACTGGATTATATTCACTGAACTGGCCCCATCGATCAGTATCCTCTTCACAATATTGTTGGCGATGTGAAGTGTAATTACCAATCCATCATGATGAGGGTCTATGATATCGCGCCTATCGTCTTCCCCGAACGTAATTTTTTTGACATCGGGTTGAACAGAACTCTTCCTGGGTCTTCCCTGTCTATCTGACTTGGATTCCTTGGCATGTCTCTTCGCTGCAGAATAAGAGGTACCACAAATATCAGAACCACCAGAAATTAAATGGATTACCTTAGCGTCTGGGGGTGGTGAGGATGCTCTCTCAAGACGGCCATCGGTGTGTCTAGAATCCTGGGACCTTGCACAATTTTCCCTGGATTTTGGGTTCTATTCCCTGGATTTATCCTTCTTTTTTCCCAGGAGCTCCTTCAAGTGACCTTTGCTAAGTAGATAGTTGATTTCTCTTCTCAGGTCCATGCAATCCTCGGTCTGGTGACTAAAGTCTTCATGGTAGGCACACCACTTGGACTTGTCCTTCCAAGTAGAAGGTCTATCGTTCTTCTTGGGCCACCTCGCTTTGTCCCCAAGGTCCTGCATAGCAAACATTACACCAGAAATATCAGTAGTAAAGCAATAATCATTAAGGGAAAGATATTATTCTTCTTCCTCATCCTGGTCCACACTGTTCACTCGACGTTCGTCGGGCCTTGAGTATGGCTTAGATCACTGTGACCTAGGATGTGAGGACTCTGATTTCCTGTTGGAGCTGTTGAATCCTGGGGAGGATTCACCCTTTCCTAGGATTTGCTTGTCTTCTTCCAGCCTGATGAAGCGTAGGGCCCTATGATGAACTTCATCCATCTTGTTGCACGGGTTCATGACTAGGTCTTCATAGAATGGCGAGTCTTTGCTAAGTCCCATCTTGAAAGCCTAGACTGCAGTCGCCATATCCATGTTTGGGATTTCCAAGGCTTCTCTGCTAAACCTGCTGACGTAATTCCTTAGGGTTTCACCTGCATTCTGGGTTACTCTATACAAATCACTTGTTAGTTTTTCAAAGCTACGACTGCAAGAGAACTGGTTGTTAAATAAATTAATCAAGTGTGAAATGAAGTAATAGAATAAGGAGAAAAATTCAGGAGCTATATTAAGGCTGCCCCTGTTAGGGTAGACCCGAATCCTTTACACAAGCATGCCTCCTTAATTTCAGGGGGCATGTAGATAACCTCCATTCTTTCACGGTACTGCGCCACATGTTCTTCAGGGTCTGTTGTGCCATCATAAGGTTTCATGCTGGGTGTTTGAAACCTTTTGGGTATCTCCACGTCACAGATTGGTGGAGCAAACCTAGACAATCTATGGCTCGCTGGTCCAACTTTAGGGATAGGTTGCACAACTCATGGGACACTCGAGATCATCTGCTTGAGCTTTTGGATTTCTCGTTCCATTGATGGGCTGATCCCTGGATCCTGCACTGAACCGTTAGTATTAGCATAATGGACGAAAGTTTGAGGAGTGTTACCGACATCCCGGGTCGCATTTGTCACAGGATTAACGAATGATTCCCTGATGGTGGACATCTTGGGTAAATCAGCTTGGGTCATCTGAGCAGCATAGGATGTTGATCTCCTGTCCAGTGGGGTGAAACCTTCATGTACCCTGGAATTGCTTCCAGGGGTATTGAAATTCAGAATTCTGGGGTCGAGTGGTGACGGCTGAACCGACGTAGCCCTGGGTAACTCTGATCTTATACTCGTCAATTGGGCCATGAATTCCTCGTTCACCTTCTGTTGGAGTTCCATGTGGCGCTCCATCTTACCGAATGTGGGTAGGATATCATTATTAGATATCAAGACAGGGTCATCCGGGATGTTTTCAGTCTCGATCACTTCATGGTTAACTGTCAGTCCGTCGCTGTGCGTAGTTGAGGTTGAAGCACTGAGCCTTGGAGCCGATGAGGTGACTCCACTTGTCAAAATACTAGTCCTTGGGCCCGGTTGGGTAACTCCAGTTGTTGAAGTAGTTACAACAGAAACCGAAACATTCGAGGTGTTCATTTGTGTCGACATTTTTAGATAGAATTTGGGAAAAATCAAGTTTAGGACAAATCTGAAAAGAGTTTGACAAAAAATTGACACCAATTGCCCCACGGTGGGCGCCAAATTGTTTTGGCTAAAAATTACTTAAGTTGATTTAGCAATTGCCCCACGGTGCCTAGGATTAAGATACGAACACTGTTTGTAAAAATCCTGGGACAACAGCTGAATTCCAGGGACAAAAGCCAGAATCCTGGGTAGAAATGTAAGTTTAGTTATGAAATCGATTAAAAAAGTTGATAACACAAATAAAGCGTTGAATGCAAGTAGGAACACCGAGAATTTTACTAGGGAAAAGCCCTTAGCCCTTAGATGTCTCTAAGGCGCCGTCGGCATAAAAACCCCGGGTAGTGATAACACACGCTACCAATTTATTAATCACGTAAATGTTTGCGTACAGTGAGTAAACAGAGAATTGAATACGAGAATACAATGAGTAAAGCTCGAGTGAGCTGAAAGAAATGACTAAATGTCCTATTTATACTCCTAGCTCTTCAACAACTTGTCCGATATTCCAGGGATCTTCTCTTCAACGTCTTTTTCAGTTGGTTGACCGAGTTTTCTGCTAACAACCTTTGACCACGTGCGAAATAAGTCTTCAGCTCATTCCATTCGACCGTTGGTAGACTTCGTCAACCTGTCCTTATTCAGATATAGGCACAAAACGTGTTAGTAACAATGTCCTAGTATGCAGGGTCATTTCCACATGCTGGGTCATTCGTACAATAACAGTAACCCTGGATTATACTCATCCTGGGCCATAATAATGTATGACACAAATGTAAATCTCCCTGGATTACGATGACATCCTGGGACATTACCTCAGCTCTGGCGCATTCAGGGTTACTAAGTCTTACCTGCTAAATTATGGGTCACACAATTCCTGGTTCTATCCTGCTCTAAGCCTATACTTGTACCCTGGATTACTAGACGAAAATTCAGGGTATAACATAAGCCATATTCAAGGCCCGATGAACGTCGAGTAAACAGTGTGGACCAGGATGAAGAGGAAGAAGAATATCCTTTCCTTAATGATTATTACTTTACTATTGATATTTCTGGTGTTATGATTGCTATGCAGGACCTTGGAGACAAGGCAAGGTGGCGTATGAAGAACGATAGACCTTCTACCTGGAAGGACAAGTCCAAATGGTGCGCCTACCATGAAGACTTTGGTCACCAGACCGAGTGTCACACCCCCAAATTAACCACTAACGGAGTCTATACCGTTAAGGGGTGCGAGCAAACCAGGACCACAACCATTAGTTATAAATACTAAACGAATCAGAGTAAAGTCCAAACATTCATCATAAAACAGTTTAGAGTTTGCAGCGGAAAGAAAAACATGAGTGTCTTAGCACTAACCACGTGCTTAAATTACAAAACATAAATTGTTGTTCAATTCCCAAATTTTTAAGTTCAAAATGAAATAAGTAACTTCGGGTGCCATGCCAACCTCCGGTGGATACTCCTCAGCGATCTGCAAAAGTGAAAACCACACAAGTGTCAACCTAACGGTTGGTGAGTTCACAGTGGGCATGTCATGCAGCAGCCCGGTCTCATAAGCGTATGTACCAACATATAAATAAGTAATAGTTTTGCAAAACAATGCCAAGTGCTGAATTATCGAATGTGCACTAGTTAAGTAAAGATTAAAGCGTGAACCGATGTCAGTCCTCGTCGGTTGGGTGACTAGCAATTGGCAATGTTGGGGATGGCACTTTTCCTCTAGTCTGCTTGGCTAGGTTACATATATACTACTTTTGTTTTGTTTTCTAAAAAGCATGCTTAAACCCTAGATAAGAATGGTCTGATCTTGCTAGTTGTTGATGCTTGGGAATGTTAGAGTCTGACCGTTAAAGCCTGCAATTTTACGTGTAAAATCATGCCATAATGAAGATTTATGCTAGTTAGGTCATTTTATGCTTAAAAATGTGTTCTTGGTGATTTGATGACGAAAATCCATGTTTAAGGTGTTAAAACTTACTGTTTAATGTTGGTAAATGTTTATGCATGCTAGATAATGAATTACATGAAGTATGGAAGCTGTTAGATTGATTTTTGGTCTTAAAAAACGAGTTTGTTGCGCTTAGCGAAACTGTGTGTTCGTTGGGCGAAACTATACAGTTTCGCCTGCGAAACTAAGTGTACCTGCTCGAACGAAACTACCGAGCGAAACAACCTGAACGAAAGTTCAAACCAGTTTTGAGCGAATCTATTTCTAGCGAAACTGTGTCATCAGTTTCGAGCGAAACTAGCTAGCGAAACTGTGTCAACGGGTATTCCCTAGCGAAAGTGCTGCCCGTGCACATAGCGAAACTGTGTAGCGAAACTGTGTAGCGAAACTGTGACCAGACCAAAACCCAAACTTGTACAACTTATTTGAATGCTATGCCATGACTTACATGATTATGCAATAATAAAACGTGCTTTGATTTCTGAGTTATGTGAACCCTCGTTTATGATCAACCATCGGTGTCGTGTGTCGGTATGTCGTGTCATAGTTCCAACGTGCTATGTTATGGGCCATAGCGACGTAAGTTAAAGATTAGACACAAAACTAATACTTAAGACCTTAATGTGATTATTAGGTCTTCGTTAGCAGTCATACTTGGATTATTTAGCAAGTGTAGCAGTGCAACCAAAGGTGAGTGTCACTAACCCGTTTACTGTGAGCCCGTTTGGGACACACTGAATAACTTAATGGAAAACAATGCTGACAACCTTATGAGTGCTATGCACCTCTTTTATGAACTTGAAACCTTATGAGTGCCACGCACCTCTTTGATAAACTTGAAGTGTTTTATGGGAAACACTTGTGAAATTTAAGCAAACTAATTCTGAAACGAAACTGAAAACATTTTGAGATTCATGAGAATCCGGTAAACCGTTTTAATATGGCTAGTGTAGGTTAAAGTCTAAACCACATGATATCACATGATTTCTA
This sequence comes from Deinandra increscens subsp. villosa, assembly GCA_039602395.1. NCBI lineage: Eukaryota > Viridiplantae > Streptophyta > Magnoliopsida > Asterales > Asteraceae > Deinandra > Deinandra increscens. Next base: position 5,392,315 of record JBCNJP010000008.1, on the reverse strand, counting down.
AGGATTGCCTTTTAACTGAAAAAGTCCTCAACTTAATTGTGCCATTAATTGTAAAGCGAGGGGATGTTGGGTAGATCTACTGGAGTTTGACAAACTCCGCCTCGTGACACTGGAGGTGCACGGAGGTACAATATCAGCCTATCTTGACCGTGATCCCGAGAGGACACGGGGGAGGCAAAGTCGTGATGACGTATGTCCGCAAAACAAAATAGATGATGGCGATGCCACTACAATACTTATTAGTCAGCTTTGGTACAAACTTCCTTAGTGCATGAAACAACGGATTAGCTACCCGCGATATCGGTTGAGCACTTTAATTTTCCAAAACTAGTACATACCCGATAACGCATGTTACGGACATTAATTTTACTAAATCACGCTACTATGATTATGGACTGGTGTATTATCACTGAGCATTGCTTTTCACAAATAAATATTACATAAGTATATGTTGACACAATTATGATTATGAAGACCGGGCCACTGCGTGACAAGCCCACTGCGTGTAGGACGCATGAGATAATAGGACCATTAATAAAAGTGTCCTTTCTAAAGGGGTCCTATAAGCTTGGAGCGTCCTAATAAACCACAAAATAGGACACGCTAGAGCGTCCTAATAAACCACAAAATAGGACACGTTATAGAGTCCTAATAAACCACAAAATAGGACACGTTAGAGCGTCCTAATAAACCACAAAATAGGACACGTAGAGCGTCCTAATAAACCAAAAATTAGAACACGTTATAGCGTCCTAATAGACCACAAAATATGACACTTTATAAGGTTTTAAGATGCATATGAGCATACCTATTTTAAGGACGATTACCAACATCCTTAAAATTATTCTCATTAAACATGATTCATAAATACAAATAAAATACCATTAACATATCGATAAATAAACTTCAACTAATGGAATAGATAAAGTTTAATTATTATTGAAATAAGTCAATTCGATAACAAAAGCATTAAACAAAAATAAGTTGTAATATTATTATCCAAGATCCTAACATTAAGCATGAAGCCTAAAGTAATGAAAGATACTAGAAGAATATAGTCTTCAGTCATCATGCATCCTTCTCACTCATCTCAAACCACCTACAAATTAATCATCCATATATAAGCTTAAAGTTTGTTATAAACTTAATAATATATTACAGGTTTAACAATAATGACATACCGAAATGAAAGAACATGGCCATGCTATAGATGCACCAATAGCAGCTTGGATTGTGTCCAATGACCCGTATGGTCTTACCAAATTTTCATCTCTTTTCATAGCTACTTGAATATTTACCTCACACCAATCGCGTCCAATCTCTGTGCCCCCAACTTTTTGATTTGGATCTAAACTATTTACCATTCCTCTGGCTATAGTCTCTAAGTTTGAAATGCTTTTAAGGAAAACTTCATCTCCAACCTAGATTTCAATTTGACAATCATTTATAAAAAAAAAACAAAAGTAACGAAAACATTTCTTTTAAAAAAAAAGAGCAAAAATTGTTTAACCAAAAACCTGATAAGATACTCAATAGAAACGTACCCGTAAACAATGAGGTCCATTGACTACAACAGTGGGATGTTGTGATGTAGAAGTTGGGACACTAGAATGATTCATTGACCCATTCTTTTCTGCTCTTAACTGGGCGACTGTATGACTAAGTTCTTGAAACCGAGACCTTAATTCGATGTTTTCTCTACGACAAGAAGCACGAACACCTAGACCAAACATGTCTCCATTTTGATCTTCACCCATTACTTTTGAAAAAATATCATTTGGTCCAGGTTTGTCAACTGAGCCCTCGGGAAGTAAAGATTTAAGTTTTTCCATTTGTTGCTGTTATATATACAGAATATGTAAAACTAGATTTCTTAATTCTACCCTAACTATAAGAAGAAAGCATATAAAATCATGATAAGAATTATATATATAGTTACTACAGAAAAGCTAATATGTTTATGTATTAAAAAACCATATATGTATGTGAAAATATATAAGTTTGTTACTTACAATTGCATTTTTAACTTCCAAATTTTTTGTTTTACCATCTTTAAAAAAACATTTACGAAACATCTCCAATCGACTTGGTTCTTGTCCCAAAGATGTCTGTTTTAACAAAAATATACAACTGTTAGCAACAAATATCGATATACCATATTAAAACTTAATTTGTCTTATTCAGTTACCTTTAAATCTTCAGGTACTCGAGCATAACTCTTTTTACCAGTGACTTGCACCATCTTCCTTTTTTCTCGATTAGCCTTATTTTTTTCACTAGCCCTCTTGAGTATAAAAGTGAAAAATTAGAGTGAGAAATAAATTAATGTTGTTTAAAGTGTAGAACTATTTCATACCATAGTCTTTTCGTTATTCCAATATTTGACAAGTCTCTTCCACTGTTTTTTGTGAATTTCTTTTGGCCTAGCTTTTATTTGCTCTTGAAATGACAAGAATGGATCATGGTGGTGTTCCTTAAGTCTTGCCCTCCAGTTCTTCACCTTATGCCCAAATGATTTCAAGATCCAGGCTTCCGCGGTTTTTGGAAAATCAAACTTTGTCTAAAAATGAAACAACATGCTACATGAGAAACAAATACTTTACTAATAAACATACAAATTATTAATTATGTATATACCTTTAAGAATTCAAGCAATTTTTGCTTTTTGGTCTTGTCAACTTTATTCCATGGTTTGTGCACCGGACAATACTTTCCACTCCTTGAAAGGGTTCCCATGAAATGGGTCAACTGACTACTTCTGTCATCAATAGGTTGCCCACGTTCATTAACTAAAATAGGAATTCGATCTCCTTTTTCTTGGACCCAAATTTTTGCCATTTTTGTTGGTCCTCTCTTTCTTTTGCATACATTCTCGACTACAAAAGTGATAAAGACTTTAAAAGATAAACAAGTTCACACCAGCAATTCCATGACATTCAGGTGGTTACAAATCATGTAAGAAGTTGTTTTGACTCTACAATTACTGATTTGTTATTGTGAAGGTAGATATGATGTGATGTAGATGTTTGTGGCAGATTTCTTATATTTTTCATAAGGTAATATATATATATATATATATATATATATATATATATATATATATATATAATAAACATGTTAAGCATATCACATGAAAGAACCTATGTACCTTGATCAATAGTTAGAATCATACAAGTCTAAACTAATTTCATCTTCATGATCTTGTTGGCTAGTCTTTCCAAAAGTGTTGCTAGTTCCAGTATCCACCATTCTCTTTTTTTCCAAAACATAATCAAGTAGTTAAATTAAACCTTTCTTTTACTAGTTGAGTACCTGCAAGATCTTCTTGGCCATGTTCATTATTCTCATATTCTACATCATTCTCGCGATCATCCATGTCTTCATTTCCATCATACTCGAAACCATGTTGTGCTTCATAAGCTTCATCGACATCTATGTCATCAGCATCATTTTCATTACATTCAAGTACAGTATGCTCCATGTCTTCACTATCATCATTTTCAGCACCATTTTGGTCTTCATTCATATACGTAGTTAGAAAAAGGTAAGTATAAAAAAAAAGATAATTGATTCTAACTCGGTACTCATCAAATATCACATATAAAAATATTGGAAAACAAAATTTATGTACCATAAAATCTCATGTCACCCTCTCCACCGTCATCATCATTTTCAACTACAAAAGACTTTCTTTTTGCTACACCTGATTTGTGTATTGCAATAGAATAAGAACTTTCTATATTCTGTTGGAGCTTATCTTTTTCCTTTAGAGCACTCACTCGTTGGTTTGCCAAATTAGCACATCTTTTTAATGACATCGGCGCAATGTATTGTGGACGGGGTTGCTTAAGAAGTTGAATTTTATTAGAGAAAAAACACAGAGTACTTATATAATCAGAATTTGTTTGTCAATATCAGTACCTTTTTAGAAACTCTAACTCTGGTGGCATCTTCTTCTTCATAATCTTGCCCACCTTCATCATAAAAATCAGGCATATACTCTACATCTTTCTCGTTGTTAACCATTGGTTTCTTTTTCTTTTTCTTTGCTTTACAACTCTCTACTAGACTTGTGACAGACTTAGCAATATTTATCACTCCTAGAGCTTGTAATTTTTTTTGGTTCTCTTGAATCCTCAAACGTCTACTATTCTCATAATCATTCACATGTCTTGAGGAGCTTTGATCTTGCTTGATTTTATCTTCCATTAGTGATATGTTGGAAGTAAAGTCAACAGCTAAAAGTACATGTAATGTATGAATTAAGTGTTAAAGAATAAAGCCAGCAAATTTAGATTAATTATAAGTGTTTATAAATGTATTCAAAGAGAAAAAAACATGCCTGAAAGAATCTTGTTTGCACAAACAATTCAATTCATAATTTATTGCAATTCTTGCAATGGAAATAAGGTCATTTAAAGTTCATTTACAAAGAAAGATATTGGGAATGAGAACTTACCATCAATCACAGAAATAATTCTAGGAATACATAAGATAGGTTAAACATATAAATATGGTAATGTATAAGTACAAGGCTTAAACTTTAGATTATACTAGATTTAGCCTATCGCGCGTTGCCGCGAAGGCTATTTATTGTGTCATAGGTGATGCCGTTGAGGTGTTTCGTTTTGCGTTATTGTATCGCAAGCATTTGTTTTTAGGTATATCTATATATGGTGCATTTTGTAGTATTTAAGTACAGCAAATACAAAAGGTGAGTGGATAGTTTTTGTTTTAGTTCTTCGGATTCTGATGAGCTATTAGATTATTTATGTTATTCAATGTGTAGTTTTATATGGATGAAATATATGGTTTTTATCAGTAAGGAATCAAAACTTTTTTGTTTCCTTTGTAGCATTCTCTATTCTACGAATAGGAAATTATAGTACTTAGGAATCAATCGACATGAAGGACATTTATAAAATCCTACATTAGAACTTTATATAGCTAAACAAATACGTGGGACACACATACTTGGGATGGGCAATAGTTTTTAATCCAATAAACAAAATTCAACTAACAAATTGCTGGTTAAAAAAAATAAAACATAGGGCATGTTTTTGAAACCAAAAGCATGACCTATTTACCATCCTATAAACATATAAGTTTTTATCATAATTAACCAATCCATGACTATGGAAATCAAAACTAAAATCTTTGAGTCCTGTGTTGCTGCAAAATAAGAAACCCATTATTATCTTATTTATAAGAGAGATATTCATGATTTTAATTCTAGCTACACAAATACTTAGGACACAAATATTTGGGATGAGCAATAGAGTAATAAAAAAACTCACCTCTAAACCCAAAGGTACTACTGCAATAGTCCAAATAGAGCAGCAACAACTAAAAATGACAAAAGAAAATGTTCAAATTGAATAGACAAAAAAAGAGGATGAAACACAAACATTAAGATAGAATCTATGACTATGAATGCTAAATAAATTCAACCATAACCAATCAAAGCAAACAAAAATATGAGAAATAACCCTACAGTAAGCAAAATCAACTATACGCTTTATATAACTTTAAAACCGGCAAACACAATACAATAATATAAAATTAAACAAAATTCAAACAATCACAGTACCAAAAATAACCAATTCATGTACAGAACCTATGAAACAAATAAAAATAATCGCACAAACATTAGGCATTTCGTCGAGCAACTTAAATGCACAATGAAATTGAAATTAAATCTACAGAGGCATCTCAAACGAACACAACATCAAAGATAATTACTTAGTAGCACTTCCACAAAAATTTAGTAAGTGTGCACGAAATGTATTTGTCAGCATTGATTTGTTCACCTCTACTTTCATGCAATTTGGTTCTTTGATACACTTATCTCGTGTGCTTAACTCTGTTTTTTTGAATCCGATCAACTTAATAAGTCAAATTATGATTTTGAATAAACAGCCCACGAAATCTATTTGTTAAACACTATCAAGAATATGGACGAGTGTAAACTGTCCAGAATTAGGTTCTTACGAGATGCTTCCATTTTGTAAAAAAGTTCAACTATTAAGTTATTGATAAACCAAAATGGCAGCCTAATTTGATAGGAGGATATCATTTAAAAATAGATTGATGAAGTTATTTTTATCCTAATAAGACCTTGCAAAAACATGAATTAGAAAACAAAAAATAGCACCCCAGTTGGTCTCAAAACTATATTAGCATTGTATCAAAACTTGATGTTGTGTTGGTCTTAAGACTGTAACAGATATGTTTGGTTAGTTTTAATTGTACATGCTCTTTAGATAAGCAATCCTAAACCCCATCTTTACACAACCTCATGCTTCTTATAATCAAAACAGGATTTTAGAGTACGTATAATCTATAATATCCACTACTTTAATAAGTAAAGATATTACTTGCCACGTGTCTTTCTCCTAACATCTCCATACTTACAATTTCGCGCTCAATCCTTTCATACTTCGAACAAAGCAACACAATATGTGCACAGATTCATATAATTATGAGCACATATTTAACACAATATGGTACTCAACATATTATGAGCACAGATTCATATTATGTCGTCACAAATTCATACCTACAAAGTCATTAACAATTTAACAGACAACCTTAAAAAAAGAGCCAACATGTATGTAAACGAACTCTTTCAAAGATTGTTAAACCATAAACAACAATAGTTAATATACTAACCAATCCATGAACAACAGTCTTTGATATCAAAGATTTTTAAACCATAAACAACAATCTTTGAACAGAAAATATATATATACAGACAATCCATGATACAAGGATTAGTAGAGACAACACGATGTTTATGAAAGACGAACAACAATAGTTAAGATACTAACCAGTATACACAATGTTTATGGGAAGAAAATGAATTCTCGATTGAAGAACTACTCCTAACTTGATCGAACAATGGAGAACACCTAGCCCTTAGATTCTGGTTCGTCTACTCCATTAGGGCACCATTATGTCTTTTGATTATCGTATTATCGGGCGCGGGATTTTGACTTTGGGGTGCCAAAACTCATTAGCGCCATTTTTTAGGGCTTTGATTTGGAAATTTGATTTGGGGATCATTTGATTTTGGGGCGAACGTCAAAAACTAATCTGCCTTTTTTTTTTTAATGATTCTACAGTTTCTCATTAGTCAACCCTAATAAACAAATGCTTAAAAACAACAATACAATACGATGAAATTAAATAAACAGGATAATGTGAAGAACTGGATGCTTCTTATGTTACTTTGGTTTATTTACTTTGGTTTGGGGTATTATTTTTATTGTGGTATATTTACTTTGGCGGTATTATTTTTATTGTGTCGTTTTTTTTTATTATATCATATTTGAAGCTACTTCAAGTTTTGACTTTTTTTTCTTTCATCTATCTAATAACCTATTGATAAATATTTAAACATTAAACTGAACTTTTATGACTTAAATATCAAGTGTCCTATTAAGTTATGCTACCATACGACTCCGACAAATAAGGGTCCTATTACACTCATCTTTCACGACTGAAATTCCAAGTATCTTATAAGGTTATGCTATAATAGGACCCTTAATGATCAAGTTTCCTATTACATTACCACATAATAAGACATTAACTACTAAACGTCCTATAATGTACTTTATTAGGACTCCAAATAGTAAGTGTCCTATTTTGTTATATGATAATAGGACCCTAAATATGCATTTGTCCTATTACATAGATTTTTAGGACACCGGTATAACTCCATATAGTATAATAGGACCCTGAACACTCATTTGTCCTATTAGATAGTTTTTTAAGACACTATTTAAATAGTGTCACACACGAAAGGTCCTAAAAACCCCTTTTTGTTGTAGTGTAGGAGCATATAGTACATTATTCAAAATTACTTCCAAACCACTTGGAAGTTCCAAAATATAGTCTCCTTGGGCTTCAACTTGAACTTTCGCTCCATTGCCCATGAAGAGACTAACTTCTCCCGTCTTCAATTGCCTATTTCTTTTGAACCCCTGCAACATATTACATATATGAGTTCCACATCCAGTATCCAATACCCATGTGTTTGAAGAAATAGCATTAAGCTCAATATAGATCATAAAGGTCTTACCCGAGGTTTGACCTTCATCTTTCTTTGCTTTCAACCCTTTGAGATAGGTTGGACAATTCCTCTTCCAATGTCCTACCTCACCACACTCAAAGCATGGATCATTTGAAGCAACCTTTTGCTTCTTTTCCTTCGGTTTGGGGTTTTCTTTCTTGCCCTTCCCCTTGACGAATCCCTTTCCTTTGGCAACCTTTGCCTTTGAGGAACTAGAGGTAGAGCGAGACCTCTTCTTGCTACTACCTTCATCGATCGTTAGAACGGGCACAACACTTTTGCCCATCCCTTGCTCGGCCGTTTTGAGCATCCCATGAAGCTCGGGAATGGTCTTCTCCCAACCATTCATATTGTAGTTTAATACAAAAGTGTCAAACTTCTTTGACAAAGAGTTGAGGATCAAATCCGTAGCCAACTCTTTCGAAACGGGACAATTGAGCCTTTCAAGACGATCAATGAGGCTCTTCATCTTTAGCACATAAGATGAAACCGGTTGTGACTCGTCCATACGACATGCATGGAGTGCTCGAACCGCTCGGTCCTTGCCTTTTGTTGGAACATTTCCTTCAATTGGCATATCATGTCGTATGCCCCATGATTCTCCAAATCCTTTTGAAGCTCGGGGATCATGCTTGCTAGCATGAGGCATGAAACTTGGACGGAGTCCTCGGTGTACTTCACCCAATCGGCATAAGCCTCAATGTCTTCGACATCGGGTTCGTCGGGGATAGGATCGTCCAACACATAAGACTTCTTCTCTTGCTTGAGAACAATTCTCAAGTTGCGGTACCAATCCACAAAGTTGTCTTGGTTGAGACGATTCTTGTCTAAGATGGATCTTAGTGATAGGTTATGGACGTTTGTGGCGGGGATGATTTCGTTATTTATGGCCATCTACAAAATTTAACAAAGTTCTATTAAGTATGCTTCGATATCAATGTAATATCTTTTAATTTAATTAATACCCTTTTTATGTCTTATAGACAATTAATAAATTAAAACCTAGAATCCAACGTTACATTTAAGTTGTGGTTAGGTGACCTTTATCCCACTTATTAAATTAACAAGGTAGTCAACGTTTGACAATTGCAACTCCTTGCAACTTCTAGTAGTATGGGACCGGTTAAACATCTTATGCTTAGTTGGCATGTTTAATCCCATCAACGCCTTTGGTTCCCCATGCTTCGGTGACCCTATTCACATGGTCCCCAAATCAAGTTGTCCTACTTATACACACGTGTAAATTTACACATGTAAGTGGTTAGGTGACCTTTATCCCACATACATGGTAAACCTACCTCAAATATACAAGTTCCCTCAAATACGGTTAGGTGACCTTTATCCCATAAAGAGTTCACAAGCAAATTGAGTGTTGTACAAAAGGATGGCGTTTAAACTTGTTTTCAAAAGGGTCGTTTTTAGTTTTCATAATTCTAGTGTAGAAAACTCTATGTACCATACAATTCACATGCATTCAAATGTATGGTACCCTAGTGTTGTTTGAAATCCACATTTCATGGTCCTTTTAATAAAACCCATTTTATTAATAAATCATCATCAACTTACTAAAACCCATAGTATTAGTCTTTGTTAATGATATTTTAAGAACCGGTTTTAGCTTGTTAATGTTTATTAGTTTGTTTTAGCATGCATATCCAAATATCATCCAAACATGAAAATAAACAACCACACAAGCATAATAAAATAGGTGCATAGCCATAGCCAACTATTGACAACACTTGTTAGCCGAAACAAGTGTGTGCCAAGGTCTCTCCTAAGGGACAAGATCACACAAGTGATGTATAGGTGAACTCCCACTTGACCCCGCATCCAAATGCTTCAAGTGACCTCCTTTGGTTGTGCTTTGCTTGACTCCTTTGGGCATCCAAGATCCTCCATCTTATGCATTCTTCCTTTTTACAAAATTGTATCCTAATACATTTTTCTAGTAAAACAAAATGCACCTAATCTATTACATTACATACCAAATGAAATAAATAGATTACATGCCCAAAATGAAGAACTCGAAATTATTACAACTTTTGAATAATTACAACAAGCACAAACATTCACCACAAACAATCACAAGGTCTTTTAGCTAGGCTTTATGCACCAAAAAATACATCCATATGTACAAATGTAAAATGGTTCCCTTTTAACCCATTTCCCTTTTCGGTCCAACACAAAACCGAAAACGTGGGTTTATTGTCCAAACAACAAAACAACAAAATGATAAAATGTTTTAATCTTTCAAGATAACCACATGCATGTTATTGAAGCATCTTGAAAGACAAAGGGAATCCATGAACAAAACTTTCGGTTTGTGGTATGAGGAACCAAAACCAAGAGCTTTGTGGAGCTAACCAACTAGCTCTTTGAAGCATGCATCCATATAAGCGGCTCTGATACCATTGTTGGGTTTTAATGATCTTATCAAAGCCATTTTAGCTCCTTAAAATGTAAGACGCAGCGGAAAACAAAATCATATATCATGTTAGTTAATGTTAAAACCGATTTTTAACATTGTTTATCAAAGCCCAAACCGAGGATCCAAATATGTATGCATGCTATCAAAACTAAAACCAACCATAGGGGGTTTTAGATTTACCTTCTTCCAAGCTCAAGATTATGAAGAAGATGATGTGAATGAACCGGCTTGCTATCTAACTTGAAAGCCTCAAGTGATGATACCCACGAGCTCGGACAACAAACACCTTTGTTGCTAGGATTTGGTGAAGATGAACACTCTTTGTCTCCTTGCTTGAATCCGAATTCCACACCCTTTTTCACCCTTGGGGCTGATTTCCTTTAAGGAAAAACGGATGGGAGAGAGAGAGAGAGAGAGGAACTTGAGTATTTTAGAAGCAAGTAGTGAGTGACTAGTCATTTAAACAAGGTTGCATGCCTTGTTTAAATAAAAAGCACAACCACCCTCTTAATGGGAGGTGGGTGAACGTGCAAGAGGAGAGAGAGAGGGGGGAAAAAGCTTTTCAAACCTTTTGAAGTTCCCTCCCATGCATCTAGTCCATTTCCTTGTCCACATTCATTTGGTCATGCTTCACTTGACCCATGTAACATGTTACATGTACAAACATGGTGTAACATGTAAATATGTTTTATGTAACAATTTATTTAACCAATTAAATAATATTGCTGCCATACTTCTCTAATTTAAATCATCCATATGATTTCACACAAGTTCGATTAATTAGAAACCGATTTCTAATTATCTTCTATAAGTGACATTTATTTAATTGATCACATCTAAATAAATATCCATTGGGTGTTTGTCTAGCTCGTTATTGGGTATGACCCGTCTTGGATCATAACGTACTAGCCACATCAATCTAGTATGTGTCTTGGGCAGACCAAGTCCAACAATCTCTTGAATCCACTCCGGAAACTCAAATCGTATAGGTATCGCATTACGCCTACTAAACTCTCGACAAACCTCACCGTGGGTTAAAACCTCACTGACCAAAACCACGGAAAAGCCCCTTTTTCAAAAAAGATTCAAATTTTGCATACGATGCATTGTGAATTCTAAGCTCTCACCTCTATTCAACTCAAATGTATTTGGGAAAACTTAAGATGATCTATTTTCATGAACATTAATTAATGAGTTTTGGCTAATAGTTAGAAATGCCAAGGTAACTGGTACACCCTCAATGTGCTGGTAGTGTGTTGGGTTAGCTGTGGTACACCCTATATATAAGCACTGGCGGCATGTGGAAGGTGGGACTAGTACTGAACCACGGATTTACTTTAAAATCATGCACAAAAAAAACTTATTTTAAGAACTTAGTCTGATGGGACTATGCCAAGAGTAAAGCAAATTAATG
>JBCNJP010000008.1:5362401-5379899 GCA_039602395.1 Deinandra increscens subsp. villosa | reverse complement strand
CTTGATGAGTGAAATGCGTTTGGTGAGTCTTACAAAGGAAGAAGCTGATATGAAAGAAAGGATTGTGGGAAGCTTTACCTGAGAAATGGGAGAATTACGTGATGATGATCACTCATGATAAAAGACTGTGCACCGGGATTATCTTTTAATGATCTAATTTAAAAAATTCAAGCGAGGGATATGGAATTAATGGTTGACCAGTCCCTACCCGCACAAGTTCAGAATCCTGCTGTGTATTTTGGTGATAATGATTCAACCATGAATGCTGGAAAATCTAATATTCTTAGTTTTGCACCTCCTACAGCATTCATTGCAGGTAAATCTGAAACTTCTAGTTTTTCTGCTGGTTGTAATGTTTATGTTCCTAGTTCTTCGACTCAAAATGTTTTGTCTGCTCAAACTACCGATGATTATAATGCTTTAATGTCTGCATTGGTGTCTTCATATTTCGGGGTTATAACTGGTGCTGTTAATAATGTTGAGTTGACAAATGAAGATTACGATCAGATAGATTATGATCTTTTGGAAGAAATGGATTTGAACTGCCAATATGCTATGTTGGTTCGAAGAACGAAGAAATTTTTCAATAGAACTGACAAGATAAGATTGAATCATGATGGAAAAATTGGGTTGGATAAGTCAAATGTTAAATGTTTTAAGTGTTCAGTATATGGTCATTTTGCACGAGAATGTCCAAGTTCCACTGAAAACAAGTTGAAGTCTGGTCAACATGCTCATGTGGTTTTTCATTTACCAAATGAAGCTTTCAAGGTTGAAGAAAAATCTGTTTCTTTTGATGAAAATTTGTCAGAGGTGTTTTGGCATCCAAATGAATTTGCCTGGAATGCAGATTCTGAAGCAAAAATGAAACATGCTCCATTTACTGTTGCTTTGACTGCTCGTCATGATGATGATGATAGCATTCTAACTGATTCTGATTCCGATTCGACAATATCAATGATCAAAGAAGTTAAAGTCGAAGAATCAAAATGTCTTGAATGTATAAAGTTGGGAAAGAAGAATGCAACTCTTGTGAAAAATTCTGAGTTATCAACTGAAGAGATTGTTGTGCTCAAGAAAGAATTGAATGACTTTCGAAAGAAATAGTATGCATTGGTTCATGTTCATGAGGATGTTTTACAAGAAAAGATTAGATTGGCTGAAGAATGTGAGAAAGCCAAAGCTAAAGCATTGGATGTAGCTCAAGATTTTGAGAATTTGTTTGAAAAGAGTTATCCGGTTCAACAAAAGTATGAAAAGGCTAATGCACTTGTATTGAGTCGGTGGCTACAATTAAGAAACTTTAGAACAAGATTTCTATGCTTCAAGATGAAAATGTTCTTTATCCGGATAACAATGAAGTCTTGACAAAAGACATTGATATTTACAAGAAGAAAAGAGAAAGTGTTCAAGAAGAATTATTTGCTGAATATGAGATCCGAAAGTTACAAACGTATGAATATGATGATCTCAATGCAAAATTCATCAAGTCACAAAAAGAAGTGTTTTATGCTCAACAAAAAAAAACATTGAAATTAGAAATTTTGGAGTTGCAACGGCAAAGTAAAGAATATTTGAAAGACGTGTGTGGGTGTTTTGTAGAGATGATAGATATACATATATGAGGAGGGATACAGATAAGGTTGTTAATGATGTATTGAGAGCCATTTTTTATTCATTTTTTATATGAAATGACAGGTCACATATGATGGTGTACACAAAATCTGAAAATCTTGAAAGATGATGTTGTACATAGTGCATGAAAAGTAGTACGTATAGAGCCATAGCCATGACATTCTATTTGCATGAAATAGTGCATCAAAATCTCAGTTTGAAGAAAGAGAATCTGGAAGTTGAGTTGATGGTTGTACGGCAACTGAAGGCCTACAAAACTGTAGATGATGCATATCAAGCCAAACAACAATTGCTAGCGTTCTATTAATATATTGCCTTGCTGTTCAAAAAAAATAAAAAAAAAGGCCTTGGTTAAAGACACACACCATATTGTTATTCTCACATATCTCCCATGGTCGTGGGCTCTCAAATGGTCCAAGTTGATATTTTTTTTATTTTTACTTTATTTTATAAATATTTTTAATTATATAATTTATAAACACCAAAAAGATTTATTCACCATAGCTGATAATAAGTACTTAAACGAACACAGTAGTGACGTAAAATAATAAATTTTGAGACTCAGAGTCTTTTTCAGGGCGGTCTTGACGACTTCTCGGCATGTCTTTGTCGGTCTTGGGTCCCCACGGCATATGGTTTTTTTTATTTTCAAAAAATTTTAGAATATCTGTTTGAAAGTTTTTTAAAATAAAAAAAACCATGGCCCGTAGGGACCCAACATGGGCAAAGACTTGCCGAGAAGATCGAGACTGTCACGGTAAAAACTTTGAGTCTCAGAATTTATTATTTTACGTAACCACCGGGTTTGTTTAAATACTTTATTATCAGCTACAATAAATAAATCTTTGGGCTGTATGAAAGCCCACGACCATGGCATATGTGTAGATAACAACTTATATGTGTGAATATAAACACGACTAAAAAACAATTGCATATTGGAGAAGAATAAATATTTTTTTTGAACATCAATGCATTAACCAACGAAAAAACGAAACCGGCAAAAACAGCAAGGTGCTGAACCGAGCCGAAAACACAACCAAACTACACCATAATCATGTTCGTCCAATCGATCCTACCTCTACTCCTATTTACACACAATAAATTAGACATACATTTAACATTACAAATAACTCTACTAACCGAAGGGGTCTTCCTTTGAAACACCACCTCATTCGTTTTCTTCCAAAGACTCCAAACCGTCACATAGATCACCGCTTGCAGCAGCTTATCTTTGTTCTTGGACACCAACGACCACCTCCTGTTGTCCAACAGATCCACTACCTTAGTCACCGTCAAGTCTGGAACTTTGAACATCTTTATCACCCATACCACACCTGATGCATCGCGAGTCCTTAGCAATGGCCTGTAGCCGACATGGACTAGACCGTCAGCAGGGCTGCGATGCCTACCTCTACTTGTTCGCCGCCCTCATTCACAACCCTTTGCAAAGGGCAATACATCAGTGGGTCTCACGGTCACATTTGTTTTGTTTTTTGTTAAATGCAACGGTTATATTAAAAAATAATATATTTAATGTACTTAATTAAATAAAAACCTATATTTAATAATTAATTATTTAAAAATAAACTAGCGATTTTTAATTTTTAATTTTTAATTTTTTTCTTTTTAAAAAACTAATGTAAGTTTTTTCAAATCATATTTAACTATTAATTTTCTTTTTTTCTTTTTATTTCTTTTAATTATATTACGGCTAGTTTTTTTATCTTCTTTTCTAACTGCTAGTTTCTTTAAAAAATTGTATAAATAGTTAAATACATGACACAACCCTAAACATTTTCACACCCAAACTCTTATTCTTCTCCACACTCTCTCAAAACCCTTTGCTAAAAGATAAATTCATACCATAATTCATTTTCGTTTACTCAACTTCTAAACCATAGGGTTGAAAAAAATCAAACCCGACCACCCTCACAACAACATATAGGGTTCTCAAATTTGCAAAAACCTACTTCTGATAGATTCTCTCAATTTGCACCACCAACATTTGATCGATATCAACAATTTATACACCGAAAACAATGCCAACAATTTATATATTCATCACCCCAATTTCAGCCTTGATGCTTAATATACGATATATTCTTGTTGTTCAAAGAATATTAAATAAGTAAATAAAAAAAGGAATAACTGTATTATATATATAGGGTTAGGTTCAAATGAGAACTTTTTTCTTTGAGAACTTTTGAGAACCATTCTGGGCCACTAATTTTCAAGAGGGAAGCATTCAAATTCATGGGGGGGATTTCCTTATATATAACTTGTGGCTCAGAATGGTTCTCAAAAGTTCTCAAACCCAATTGGTTCTCAAATGATCATCTCCCATATATATATATATATATATATATATATATATATATATATATATATATATATATATATAATTTGAAAGATTTTAAATAGTATTTTAGGACATTTTAGTCATTTTATGTTCCAGAGAGTTTACATTCGTTAAACTTAGTCATTTCAAACGTCTAATTCATTTCAAACCAAGAGTTTACATTTCAAACCAAGAGTTTACATTCGTTAAACTTAGTCATTTCAAATTCATTCAAAACATTGTTTCTTTTTCATCAAAAAACCCTAAACATTCGTTTAGATTTAATCATCAAAATTCAAACAATTAAATTTCATATCGAACAACACTTATTTCAATAAATCTAAAAGCATCAAAATGACATTACAATCGTCAAAACATCAAGACATGTGACAAATTCCATTTCTTTCATTCGGACGATATTCGTTAATTATTTTTATCCATTATATACATATCCGTTCGTATCCATTCGAGTTCCTAACATTTTCATTTTCAAACCACTTTGCCGTTTCAACCCGAACAAACATTCGTACAACTCATTTAACGTATTGGATCAACCTGGTTCAACCCGTTCGACGCAACATGGGTGTCCGACCCAGTTAAATGATTTACGGACCAATAGGCCCAAACCAATCCATTTATCAAAATTCGACCCAACCGAAGCCCGTTATGATGCGATCCGATCAAATAACCCGAACCCGAATTCATCTTGACCCGAACCGAAATCCCGATTTGGCCCATTGGGCCATCCGGCCCATTTTTCTTTTTCTTTCTTTTATTCCTTCGGTCCAATGAGCCATTCGGCACATTCCCTTTATTTTTATTGGCCAAATCGCCGGCCCAACTTCTTATCTTCTTTTCTCCTTCTTTCTTCCGGCTCAAGTTCGATCCATCCCCTCATCATTTATTTTTTTACGGTTTCTTTCCCTTCTTCTTTTCCTCATTGGATTTCAACCATCATCACCCCTCCTTTGGATTCGGACCAACCGAATACATACACAACCCATTAGTATTTTATGTTAATCATCACATGTTAAATTTGTGATCCTCACCTATCTAGTATTGTCCCTAGATCCCTTAACAATTTCTTAATCACTAGACAAAGTTTTCTAGTGTTGTACCAAAGTTCTTTTATCCAAAGGTTAATGGTTATAACCACCATTTCTTGTCCCCCTTTTCCCCTCTCCTTGGACCGATTTCACCACTCTAACATTCACTAGATTATTTTTCCATTTAATTACCACATGTCTATTATAAATCTATCATACCTTGTCCCTAATTCTAGTAGCATGGTTCCAAGATATCAAACATTCTTGTCTCCCTTGATGCTCTTAACCATTGGATAAAACCTTTAATCACCTAACATGCAAACTAGA
Source organism: Deinandra increscens subsp. villosa (assembly GCA_039602395.1). Classification (NCBI taxonomy): domain Eukaryota; kingdom Viridiplantae; phylum Streptophyta; class Magnoliopsida; order Asterales; family Asteraceae; genus Deinandra; species Deinandra increscens. The sequence goes on along the minus strand of JBCNJP010000008.1, from coordinate 5,374,553 downwards.
TATGAGACATGATTGTCTCATTAGTACATGACATACAAACTTTTCCCTCTTTTTCTCCCTACCATATGGACGTTTTTTTTTACCTCCAAACTCCCTCATTTGCACATTTTCAAGCCTAAGCTCAAGAGTTCAAGTCATGGTTTAAACCCTCTCTTTTTTTCTAACTTTCTTCGATCGAACCGAACCATAAAATCGGTTCACTTGAACCATGAACAAAGAAACTAACTTAACCACCTCTAACCATCTTATATATCTCATATCATCTTCATACTTAGACATATTTTAACACAAGTTCACAAACACTCTCCTCACTCTTTCATCTCTACCTTTCGGCCTAGACTAAACCGCCACCACCACCTCCAATGTTCCATCATTCTAAATATTATTCAAATTTCTAATTGCTTCTAGTCTTCATCGAAACTCAAAGGTAATCTTTACTAGTCATCATTTCTTCATCATTTTTCTAAATGATCATCTATTCTTATCGTTCTAATCCCCTTGTTTTTCATCATATCCTTGTCATTTCCTTCATTCTATCATCATAACCTTCCACAAATCAAGATTCAAGGGTGGGTTTGGAGCTAAACCGGAAACAAATTCAACACCCGATTATGTCACTAACCGATCCGGATAAAACCTTAGTGAGATTCTAACCTTCCTGTATGTTTCATTTCATGATTTCACTCTCAAATTTGTCACTAGATCATGTTCCAAGTTCAAGTCTCGATGTTATTGTTTGATGATTTACTAACAAAACATGTTGTTAGTAGCCATATGATTACTTTGATGGAACTATTTTAGGATCATCATGTTGTTTTTGAAAACTAATTGATGTTATGATGTTATTATGACATAAGTAATATTATGAAATAAAAACATGTTCAGAATCATATTTGGATTCAAAAGTCCTTAAATATTAGTAGTGTATATTTTCTTGATGCTATGACACTAATAAAATGCATATGTATACATTTTTGGTAATATGACTAAAATGGTATTCATTTTTCATAAAGAGAATAAGTCATGGAAAATATGACATTTAAAAATGTGTGTCATAAAAAGTGTACTCCTAAAGTCCACATAAAAATTCATAACTTGTATCTTGTTTAGTATTTCTAGTAACATAAGTAATAATGGCTATTTTGTTTGGAAAATAAAATGCTATTTTATTTAAAAGAAAGCTAAACATAAAGGATATATTTCAGTAAATGATTTTTTATGACTTAAAAATCATAAAATACGGATTCCTAGCAAAAATAACCACGACTAACTTTATGATGTGTTTGAAAATAAATATATATTTCAATATAATATTTTCTATACGTGAAAAACCAAATATTATTTATTTATTCAAATAAATAATCACTTTCATAACTTTATATTATATGTTTGCCAACAATTAATAATTCAAGATTTCCATTAATATCATCGGGTAATTTTTGTCAAGACTTAGCATCGAACATTGGGTGACGTATTCATTTACCCAACACAGCCAACCCTAAGTTGTCTTAATATTATATTGTAGACGCTTGCTAGGCTGCTTCATTTCAATTCATATCTGTCAGTTCATCATCATTTCATGTGAGTTTCACGGCCCCTTTTAATACATTTCTATTTTCAAACTATGGGGGAGAATTCAATGAGTGCCAATTCAAATTCATTTTTGTCTAATATTATTGATAGCTGTAACACGTATTGATTGCATGTTCTTTTCATACTAGTCCAATCTGTGTATTCATGTTGATTCATGCCATATGCCTAAATTCCCACTATTAATTGAATTCAATCAGTTCATTCGAAACAATAGCTTGTGAATAGATCTATTTGGGTTGACGACCCTGTCCTGATTTGGTCGCTCCAATCTTGACTCCACAGTTATAGGCAAAGGGTACATTAGTTATTCTGGTCATTCGGTGTACTTGGACTAGGACACCAGGGGTGAGTAATGAGTTAGTTTTTGAATTCAAGGTTCATGTACAGTCTTTACAACCTTAGTATCAACTATATAATATCATGACGGCCAAACATTTCAAACATTGTTTCAAACATTTTCATGTGTCATAAAACCTGTGGAATCACCAAGGAGATTATCATGGTACTTTCCGACTCGGAGCCAGAGTACGAGTATACGCCGACGTCATCGAAATACACTCCTCCATCCCTAGAATACACTCCCTCGTCGCCAATTTCTAAGACGGTTATTATTGAGGATTCGCTTTGCCACCCCTCACAGAGGAGGGAACTGGAGCCCATCACTTCTAATGAAGACAGCGAGGATGACCCAGAGGAGTCCATTTCTGTTATGTTTTTCCCACATGTTGCTATCATGCCTGTTCCTGAGGCTCTCGTTTCTATCCCTGTCATTTCTGATTCGGTTCCTATCGTCCCTGTCGTGGATCCTTCCACAGTTCTGACTCCATCTCACTGTCCATTTCACTTTCCTCCTGTTGGTCCTAGATGAAAGCACACACTTAGGAAACCTGTCAACCCGCTTCCTTTGTTAGCGCTTTGATACTTCTGAATCTGTCAAGGAGTCTGTCTCTAAGAGGCATCGAGTATCTGATTCCCCTGTTCTTCCTTCTGTTCATTAGGTTGGAGAGTCATCCACCTATGCTATTGCCTGCACCTCTATTGTTCTATAATGGTGACACCGCTATGCAAGAAGATCGATCGTTAGGTGGAATTTATCTCCTACTATTCAAGAGAATGTGATGTCTTCCTACCCAACCACTCTGCACAACGTCATTCGCTTGGCACACAGTTTAACCCATCAAGCTATATGTCAAGGCGCATCTTCACTAAGAAGACTTCTGAACCCAAGCATGTTGATGTTTGTTCCCCCTCTTCTTCATCTGTCAAGAACTCTAACCACAAGAGAAAGCATGGTCATCATGGCACGAAAAGTTCTGAAAAGAAATTTGAGAAGGCCCCTATTCCTGTGAAAGTTTTTGTTTCCACTTCCCCTGTTCAAGAAACAAAAGAAATCTGGCTACACGGGAAATCAGCCCCTGTGTTCTAAATGTAACCTTCACCATACCTTGGAGTGTAGTAATGCCCACTGCAACAACTACAAGACTAAAGGTCACATTGCCAGAGACTGCCCATCGATAACCTATTTTGGTTATAGTGCTGTCAGTCATATAGAGTACCTATACCCGAACAAGAATTAGTCATCTGGTACAACCGCAGTAGAGCTTTGGTGACGAATGCTGGGGAAGTACACCATAATCCAAATATCGTCGCCAGTACGTTCATCCTTAACGATTTATATGCCCCTGTTTTGTTTGATACCGGAGCCGAGAAAAGCTTCGTGTCTACTGATTCTAGTCCACTACCAAAAATCACCCCAAGCACGTTAGACACTAAGTACTCCATAGAGCTAACAGAAGAGAGTTAAATTGGAACTGACAAAGTCTACCATGATTGTTCTCTGTGTCTTTCCGATCTTTTTGTTCAACATTAACTTGTTGCCTGCCAAACTTGGGAAGTTTTGACATCATTATAAGTATAGATTGGTTATCACCAAAAGCAAGTCAAAATTCTGTTAGCGAATGGTGAAACTCTAATCATTCAAAGTGAAAAGAGTAGAGCTAGATTAGACCTTATAACCTGCATGAAGACCCACAAGTATCTTCGTAAGGGATGTCATGCCATCTTAGCCATGTCGCTGAGAAGGATTCAAAAGAGAAATCGCATACGGACGTTCCTATCGTTTGCAAATATATTGATGTATTTCCCGAGGACTTGCCCGTACTGCCACCGACTAGGCAAGTAGAATTTCGAATTGATCTTGTTCCTAGAGGGGCTCCTGTAGCTCGTTCCCCTTACAATCTTGTTCCCTCGAAATGCACGAATTATCCAGTCAATTGCAAGAATGATTGGATAAAGGATTCATTCGACCTAGTTGTTTCCCCTAGGGTACTCCTTTCCTTTTTGTCAAGAAGAAGTACAGATCTTTTCGCATGTGTATCGACTATCACGAACTGATCAAGAATCGATGAACTGTTCGACCAACTCCAAGGGTCAAGATATTATTCAAAGATTGATCTACGGTTAGGTTACCACCAGGTAAGAGTTTGTGAAGAAGACGTTGCAAAGACCGCATCCAGAAGCCGTTATGGTCATTACGAATCCCTAGTAATGTCCTTTGGCTCAACTAATGCACCAGACGTATTCATGGAATTAATGAATCGTGTGTGTAAGCCATACTTGGACAAGTTTGTTATGTGTTCATTGACGACATCTTGATCTACTCGCGTAGTAAAGAGGAACACAAACAACACTTAAGACTCATCTTGGAATTGCTCAAGAAGGAGAAATTTTACACAAAGTTTTCCAAATGCGGATTTTGGATACGCACAGTGCATTTCTTAGGTCACGTGATTAATGAGGAAATACATGTGGACCCACCCAATGTTTAAGCAATTCAAGATTGGAAAGAGCCTTCTACCCCGTCCGAATTCCGTAAATTCCTAGGTCTTGCCGGCTACTATAAAAGGTTTATAGAAATTTTTCCAAGAGAGCCCAACCTTTGACTACCCTCACCCCAATAAGACAATAAGTTTGTCTTGGACTCTAAAACTGAGACCGCTCTCCAGTTGTAAAAGCAAAAGTTGTGTAACTCACCAATCCTATCCTTACCAGAAGGAACCAATGACTTTGTAGCGTATTGCGATGTGTCACATCAGGGTCTAGGATGTGTGCTTATGCAGCAAGAGTGAATCATAGCCTATATTTCCCGTCAATTGAAGATCCATGAGAAGAACTACTTAACCCACGAATCTCAAACTCAGAGTTGTTGTCTTCGCCTTAAAGATTTAGAGACATTACCTTTACGAAATGAAATGCACTATCTTCACCGATCACAAGAGTCTTCAACACATCCTTTACCAGAAAGAGCTCAACATAAGACATCGTCATTGGAATTGCTATATGATTATGACTGCAAAATTCGCTACCATCCTAGAAAGGCTAACATAGTCGCTGACGCCTTAAGTAGGAAAGATCGAGTTAAGCCTCTTCGAGCCCAGTCAGAAGCCCTTAAGGATGAAAATGTGAAGACTGAAAGCCTGCAAGGTATGGAGAAAACAATTTGTGAGGAAGCCTGACGAAGCCTACTACTTCATGAATAGACCTTAGGTACCAAATTTAGGTTCAGTAAAGAAATTGGTCTTAGATGAAGCTCATAAGTCTAGATATCCATTCACCCTAGCTCTGATAAGACGTATCACAGTCTGAAAGAGTTGTACTGATGGCTTAACATGAAGGCTAAGATTGCCACCTACGACGGTAAATGCCTAACATGTTCGAAGGTCAGGACGGACTATCAAAATCCTTCCGGTTTACTTGTGCAACCAGAGATACCCTAATGGAAATGGGAACAAATCTCCATCGATTTCATCACCAAGATTACCAAAGACCCAGTCTGGAACGATTCTATTTTGGTGATTGTCGATCATTTGACAAAGCTGCACATTTCTTAGCCATCAAAGAGAAGTTCGACACCGAACGACTTGCGAAGATCTATCTCGAAGAAATTGTCTATCGTCATGGAGTACCTACCTCAATCATCTCTGACCTAGATAGTCGTTTCACCTCTAGGTTCTGGAAAACCCTTCCAAAAACTTTGTGTACTTAGTTCAATATAAGTACGGCCTATCATCCACAAAATAATGGCCAAAGCGAAAGAACCCTTCAAACCCTCAAGGATATGCCCTGTGCTTGTGTGATCAAATTCGGTTCTAGTTAGGACGACCCTTTCCCCTAGCTGAGTTTCATATAACTACAGCTATCACACGAGTATTCCAGCTGCCCCTTTCGAAGCCCTTTTATGGAATAAAGTGTTGCTTTCCCCATTGTTGGACTGATGTTGATAATAGTCAGCTAAATAGTCCCGAGCTAGTGCACAAAACCACTGAAAAGGACTTTCAGATTCAAAGTCGCCAGAAAGCTACGCTGACATCCGACGAAATCCGTTGGAATTTCAAGGAGATAACTGTGTTATGTTAACGGAAGCTCCTTGGAAATATGTCATTCGTTTTGGAAAGCGTGGTAAGCTAAATCCACACTACATTGGTTCCTTGAAATCCTCGAATGGATTGGACCAGTAGCATATCGACTTCAGTTTCCGCCTGAACTCAGTAACGTTCATGATGTTTTTTCACATCTACAACTCGAAGAAATGTCTATCCGATGAATCAGCTGTCATCCCTCTCGATAAGATTGAGATTGAGAATTGACTTCATTTCGTTAAGGCTCCAGCTGAAAATCTGAGTCCGCGAGGTTAAGCGGTTAAAGCAAAGTCGGATTCCCATTGTGAAAGTTCGATGGAATTCTCGCCGAGGTCCAGGATATACATGTGAATGCTTAGATCAAATGCGTGAGAAGTACCCTCACCTCTTTGACAACCCCAATGCCGACGACTAAGGCTAAATTTCGGGACGAAATTTCTTTCAACTGGGGGAGTATGTGACAATCCAAGATTTCTGGTTAACATTAATATTATATATACGTGCAATTATCTTATTAATTATGTTCATTAGGCTTAATTTATTCAAATTAGGTGAACTTGCGTGCTAACATAGTCAAACTAGGTCTGACAACCCGTTTCCGTACTGGAAATCATTCACAAAGTTCCTACGTTTGTTCAAACTGGAACTTCAATAACAAGAAAATTTCATAAAGTATAATTTGTGGAATTTTAATAACAAGAAACATAAACTATTCATTTTATATTTTCATAACATTACGTTACGTCATAACGTGTTTAAAACAAGTCGTCTATTCAAACGTCTAATTCACTTCAAGCCAAGAGTTTACATTCGTTAAACTTAGTCATTTCAAATTTGTTCAAAACATTGTTTCTTTTTCATCAAAACAACCTAAACTTTCGTTTAGATTTAATCATCAAAATTCAAACAATTAAATTTCATATCGAACAACACTTATTTCAATTAATCTAAAAGCATCAAAATGACATTACAATCGTCAAAACAACAAGACATGTTACAAGTTCCATTTCTTTCATTCGGACAATATTCGTTAATTATTTTTATCCATTATATACATATCCGTTCATATCCATTCAAGTTCCTAACATTTTCATTTTCAAACCACTTTCCCGTTTCAACCCGAACAAACATTCATACAACTCATTCAACGTATTGGATCAACCTGGTTCAACCCGTTCGACCAAACATGGGTGTCCGACCCAGTTAAATGGTTTACGGCCCAATAGGCCCAAACCAATCCATTTATCTAAATTCGATCCAACCGAGGCCCGTTATGATGCGATCCGATCCAATGACCCAAACCCGAATTCATCTTGACCCGAACCGAAGTCCCGATTTGGCCCAGTGGGCCATCCGGCCTATTTTCCTTTTTATTTCTTTTATTCCTTCGGTCCAATGAGCCATTCGGTCCATTCCCTTTATTTTTCTTGGCCCAACCGCCGGCCTAACTCCTTATTTTCTTTTCTCCTTCTTTCTTCCGGCTCAAGTTCGATCCATCCCCTCATCATTTATTTTTTACGGTTTCTTTCCCTTCTTTTCTTCCTCATTCGGTTTCAACCATCATCACCCCTCCTTTGGATTCGGACCAACCGAATACATACACAACCCATTAGTATCTTGTGTTAATCATCACTTGTTAAATTTGTGATCCTCACCTATCTAGTATTGTCCATAGATCCCTCAACAATTTCTTAATCACTAGACAAAGTTTTCTAGTGTTGTACCAAAGTTCTTTTATCCAAAGGTTAATGGTTATAACCACCATTTCTTGTCCCCCTTTTCCCCTCTCCTTGGACCGATTTCACCACTCTAACATTCACTATTTTTTTTTCATTTAATTACCACATGTCTATTATAAATCTATCCTATCTTGTCCCTAATTCTAGTAGCATGGTTCCAAGATATCAAACATTCTTGTCTCCCTTGATGCTCTTAAACATTGGATAAAACCTTTAATCACCTAACATGCATACTAGATATGAGACATGATTGTCTCATTAGTACATGACATACAAACTTTTCCCTCTTTTTCTCCCTACCATATGGACGTTTTTTTGACCTCCAAACTCCCTCATTTGCACATTTTCATGCCTAAGCTCAAGAGTTCAAGTCATGGTTTAAACCCTCTCCTTTCTTCTCCCTTTCTTGGATCGAACCGAACCATAAAATCGGTTCACTTGAACCATGAACCAAGCAACCAACTTAACCACCTCTAACCATCTTATATATCTCATATCATCTTCATACTTAGACATATTTTAACAAAAGTTCACAAACACTCTCCTCACTCCTTCATCTCTACCTTTCGGCCTAGACTAAAACGCCACCACCACCTCCAATTTTCTATCATTCTAAACATTATTCAAGTTTTTAATTGCTTCTAGTCTTTATCTAAACTCAAAGGTAATCTTTACTAGTCATCATTTCTTCATCATTTTTTCTAAATGATCATCTACTCTTATCGTTCTAATCCCCTTGTTTTTCATCATATCCTTATCATTTCCTTCATTCTATCATTACAACCTTCCACAAATCAAGATTCAAGGGTGGGTTTGGAGCTAAACTCGAAACAAATTCAACACCCGCTTACGTAACTAACCGATCCAGATAAAACCTTAGTGAGATTCTAACCTTCCTTTATGTTTCATTTCATGATTTCACTCTGAAATTTGTCACTAGATCATGTTCCAAGTTCAAGTCTTGATGTTATTGTTTCATGACTTACTAACAAAACATGTTGTTAGTAGCTGTATGCTTACTTTGATGGAACTATTTTTGGATCATCATGTTGTTTTTGAAAACCAATTGATGTTATGATGTTATTAGGGCATAAGTAATATTATGGAATAAAAACATGTTCAAAATCATATTTGGATTCAAAATTCCTAATATATTAGTAGTGTATATTTTCTTGATGTTATGACACTAATAAAATGCATATGTATACATTTTTGGTAATATGACTAAAATGGTATTCATTTTTCATAAAGAGAATAAGTCATGGAAAATATGACATTTAAAAATGTGTCATAAAAAATGTACTCCTAAAAGTCCACATAAAATTCTTAACTTGTATCTTGTTTAGTATTTCTAGTAACATAAGTAATAATGGCTATTTTTTTGGAAAATAAAATGCTATTTTATTTAAAAGAAAGCTAAACATAAAGGATATATTTCAATAAGTGATTTTTATGACTTAAAAATCATAAAATACGGATTCCTAGCAAAAATAACCACGATTAACTTTATGATGTGTTTGAGACATACAAGATGTGTGTTCATAAATTTTCAAATCAGTTTTTAAAGTCACATTTAAACCCGACACGTTAAATGTTAAAAAATGAAATATTCGCAACCCGTAATGCGACTTTTCGAATTAAAATATCTAGTGTTTTTGAGCTAAGTTAAGTTCTGGTCCAGAACCTTAAAATGAACCATTTTCATACATAAAAATGTTTCACGAAGTTCAAAAATGGAAAATAATGTTTTAGAAACAAACTGGACAAAAACTTTGACTTTCGGTAACTAAAAAACACTGATTTCTACAAGTTAAACTTCTACCGGCACACATGGTAATCTAAAACCATAAACCACATTAAAACAGGTCCATAAACATTTTCTAAGTGTTAAGATAACTCAAAACATCATAAAACGTGTCATAACGATCATACCGGTGAAACCGACGTCGTACCGGGTGAACCGACGTTCAAACTTTACAAAATATAAATTCTTATATTTTGAAATCATTATTTCATAAAATATAAATATATTTTTATGTGTCATATGATTTTTCATAAAACGCGACAAATACCGTGTATTGACGCGCAGTAGAAAACGCACGTTTGAACCCTAATAAATGAAAGAAATTCTTTAAAATTCTTAGGAGTTCAAAACCTTACAAATACTTAATTGTTTTGGCTAAAAATTACTTAAGCAAAGTTAGTAAGATTTGAACCAAATAAGATTGTGAGGTTTGGTGCCTAGGATTGAGATACAAAAACTGTTTGCAAAAATCCTGGGACAATAGTTGAATTCCAGGGACAAAAATTACTTAAGCAAAATTAGTAAGATTTGAACCAAATAAGATTGTGAGGTTTGGTGCCTAGGATTGAGATACAAAAACTGTTTGCAAAAATCCAGGGACAATAGTTGAATTCCAGGGACAAAAGTAAGAATCCTGGGTAAAAACGTAAGTTTAATTATGAAATCGATTAAGAAAAGTTGATGACACAAATGAAGCCTTGAATGCAGTTAAGAACACCGAGAATTTTACTAGGGAAAAGCCCTTAGCCTTTAGATGTCTCTAAGGCACCGCCGGCATAAAAACCCCGGGTAGCGATAACACACGCTACCAATTTATTGATCACAAAATCGTTTGAGTACAGTGAGTAAACAGAGAATTGAATACGAGAATACAATGTGTAATGCTTGAGTGAGCTAAATGAAATGACTAAGGGGCTGTTTGGTTCGTCTTTTTCGTTCAGCAACAAATGAATAAGAGGTTGTATGGTAAAGACGATATTGTCTTTTTCATTCAGCAGTAAATCTAGGACATGATGAAACAGACAAAATTGTCTTTTTCGGTCAGACAATTTCCATTCAGACATTCGAACCAAACAACACCATATGACAAAAATGTCTTATTTGGTCAGATTAAGCCAAAAATAAGCAGAACCAAACAGGACCTAAGTGTCCTATTTATACTCCTAGCTCTTCAACAACTTGTCCGATATTCCAGGGATCTTCTCTTTAACGTCTTTTTCAGTTGATTGACCGAGTTTTTAGCTAACACCTTTTGACCACGTGCGAAATAAGTCTCTAGCTCATCCCATTCGACCGTTGGTAGACTTTGTCAACCTGTCCTTGATCATATATAGACACAAAATGCATCAGTAACAATGTCCTAGCATGCAGGGTCATTTCCACATGCTAGGTCATTTGTACAATAAGGGTGACCCTGGATTATGCTCATCCTGGGTCATAATAACGTATAACAGAAATAAAATAAATATGAACTTCCCTGGATTATGTTGACATCCTGTGACATTATCTTACTCCTGATACATTCAGGGTCATTCAGCGTTATCTGTTAAATTCTGGGTCATACGATTCCTGGGTCAATCCTGCCCTAAGTCTATACCCGTACCCTGGATTACCAGCCGAAAATTCAGGGTATAACAATTGCCCCCAAATTTTCGCAAGTTGTAGATAAGTCTTACAGCTGTGAAAATTTTCAAATTAGGGTCTAATCCACGTCTGTTTCGATCGTGTCCGTTAATTAAGGATCCATTACGCCACATCATGGGGTGACATCCCATCACCCCTGCAACTTCTAACCCCCTTAAATACCAGCTTTAACCTCTCCCCTCTCTCCTATTAACTTTTTCGAGAGCAGAGGTTTACGTTGGCATCTCCAGCTTCCGAACTTCTCTGATCAGGTAATCTTCTCGTGTAAGCCCTATCTTTTCTTTCTTTCCGACCATAACCCGGAAGAAGATCCGATCGGAAACCCTAGTTAAAAAGACAGGAATCGAGGACTTCCTCGATCCAAATTACCTGCAAAGCCGGGAATTAGAAACCTGCACCTTCACCGACGTCGACATTGCAACATTGTCGTCGTCAGGCCTTCTTCCTTCATCTGCTGAAATCCGGCCTTTCGATAGAAGGCTTAGGTCGGATTTCAGTTCCGAAACCTGGAACTGCTTCCCGTTCACCCCTTTTTCCATGGGACTCTCCTACCCTTTACCGGTCTTTTGGCCCAATTCTTCGAAGCTACTGGCCTTGCCTATGCTCAAACCCTTCCCATTGTATGGAGAATCCTGGGCACCCTGAACCGTCTCAACAGGGAATTCGATTCCCTGATTGGGCTACCTGAATTAGCCCTAGGCTACGAACTCAAGTCCCATGGCAGCAATCGGTCTTTTAGCTGCTGCTACTCCTATCAACCTTGAGGACGTGGACCTGGACGCCTTTCTGCTCGGTGGATCTGAGCAAGACATTCAGGTCCTGGCCACGGTCAAAACTGAGCCCTCATCTGTCCCCAAGGCTCCCTCCTCCAGGACTTCAGGCACGAAGCGTAAGACCAGGGCTGCTACCGCTGCTGTGACCGTGCAACTTTTGGAAAACATGGATGTTGCTGGG